>CAXKVY010012534.1:0-18425 GCA_964058915.1 Tetropium fuscum | reverse complement strand
TTACTTTTCACAAAATAAATATGAATAGCAAAGAATTTCAAAGCTAATATATATATATATATATATATATATATATATATATATATATATATATATATATATATATATATATATATATATATATATATATATATATATATATATATATATATATATATATATATATATATATTTATATATATATATATATATATATATATATATATATATATATATATATAATATACTTTTTAAGTTTGATACAGCAGAATATGGCAATCATTGAAGATGCATTGGGGGAGAACGCCGCCCCAGTTTGAATATAATTTTTATATACCTAATGAACATATTCCCAAAAATAGATTATTTATTGACCATTTAATTGATGTGATTATTACGTTGGACAAACTAGAACTAGCTGTCCGGGTCGTAATGAAACTGTACAGACTTCTAATTCCGGACATTTTACAGACATATTTAAATGCTTAATGAAAACGAAACTAGGAACTAACTCAACAAGTGAACATGGCGAAAAACTTTGCAACATTTTTACAGGGCAGTTTAACTCGTGACGTGGAAATATATTCCCATTAAATTTATTATTTGAGACAGTGGCGCACCGAGGGCGGATTTTGAGGGTTAAAACCTCTCCCAGGTCATAAAGTGAAAAAAAAATATCGAGATATAAAAAAAATTAAACTAAAAATTAAAAATATGATTTACTTTGAATAATGGCTACCCTACCTGTAACAACCTGTGCATGTGAAAGATCATTTTCTTCACTCAGGCTACTGTACCTATAAAGACTTATTTAAGAAAATCTACCGGAGAGAAGAGACTAAATGGTTTAGCCTTGATATTAGTACACCCGGAAAATCCGATAAATGAAGAGGTATTAAACCAGTTGGCTATAAAGCAACGCCGCTTGGACATTTTATTATAAGTATATTTATTTATTTTATTATAAGTATATTTGAAACAAACTCATGTTTATAAAATAAATCCAATTATATTAATAATGGCCTAAATTTAGTAAGACTTAAAATAAATTTTTTAAATGTCACTTTTATGCAAAATGTTTTTCCTGGGTTTATGCATTGAGAAAATCCCTCCCAGATGAAACTTCTCGGTGCGCCACTAATTTCAGAGCGGTGACCACTGGAACTATGTTATGATAATGTTATCATAACGACACTTTATTATAATAATTAGTGATGGCCGTAGGGAATAAATATTCCCATTTCGGAAAAATTCAGAAATGATAATTTTCCCGAGAATATTTCCAACGGATTCCCAGTTTGCAGGAATTAGTTAAAATTACTTAAAATTCCCAAGTTGAAAATATTACCGGGAATATTCCCAGGCAATATTCCGTAAAAATAAATTCCTGGGAAATCTCTAATTAAAATAAGTCTGTATTTTCAAAGAACCGCACAATTAATGAATCACAAAATATACAAAAAAAAAGCAAGAACTTTGTAAATCCCATATCTCATGGCCTAGGTAGAACTATAGTGCTTTGCTATTGGAAAGGGGAACATTGGAGCACTAAGCGTCAAACACTTTCTTAAGCATTATAGTTGTGGTAACTGAACTAAATATCTGGTGCACTATTACGAGTTGTCTGATTAAATTATTGTCAACGTAATATTTTATTTCGTACAAATAAAATATTACGTTTTATTACAAATAAAATATTACGTAAAATCAGTTTGGTGTTTATTTGGATTTAATTTGGCCACTCTACTATTATTACACGTTTATATTACTCTGCGTGTTGTTCAGGAACAATAGAAAGATTTTTATCGCCTCATCTGTTCAAATACAAATAGGTATTCACCAACTTCTTTTGCACCCAGCAGAATGAAACGGAAATTATTGTCTACAAGTGGCATCCAAACTACAAATAATAGTAAATAGAATAATGAATTATACCCGACAAAAGTTTAAATAACTAGGAAACATAACGACCTGCCTCCGTAATCCTATCCGAACCAAAGGAATCAGTATCATAGTTGAATGAAGGACTCTTACAACTAGTGACAAATTCTCAATGGGCCATTCTATAAAGCCGTACAAGAAGAATGGCATAGAATTCGTTTTTAAAAGAACATTCTGCGTCAATGGCAGCTCGCATTGGAATGTCATACGGCAGGTAGAGGACGCATTGAAGATATATTTTGTTTTCTTGAAAACTGACCACACCTTTTGTAGCGTCGAATGGTTTCTCTCACACATTTTAAGGGTTTCCGGTTTATTGTTGCTGCATTCTTCTCCAACAACATTGTTACTGTCGATTGTTTAGTTTATAAATACCGATGCTCGACTATTTTTCCGTGTCTAATGCGTCGTGATTCAGCATACCAGTAGGTAATAAAGTATTCTAACAAATTTGTTGTTTTGATTGCGATATAGTTTCTTTATATTATGCTTGTCTATCCTAAACCCATTTCTAATTCCATTTTATCTAAAGTGAACAATATAAAATATCTAGATAATTATGTACCTAGTCGAAAACTTTACCAGCAATATAAACAACTACTCGATACAAATAATTAATAGATCATCTAGGGCGTAGGTCAAGTTTTACAATATCATATTCTTGTGTCTCTTTAATCGATTCAGTTCGCATTCGCTGGTGAAACCGAATGATTTCAAGGGGACCTATACCAGGTGGAGAAGAGAACCGGCCCAGGCCTTAGTGGCAGCTCGTGGGGTGAAGCAGGTGAAGCGGCGATTCACCCTTATTTTCACAATTTATCATACATATATATATAAAATACATATTTATATATACATATTTATATATACATATTTATATATATATATATATATATATATATATATATATATATATATATATATATATATATATATATATATATATATATATATATATATATATATATATATATATATATATATATATATATAAATGCTCGAAATTATATGGTTGCAATGGTAATAGTCGCCCATGTATCCCATCGCCTATAGAGTATATACATGCATTTGACAAGCAAGCCAATCGGGTTCGCACATCAGTAGAAAATAAAAAAAATGTGTTATGAATACTATCAGTGGTTATCTGGCAGTCAATATTTACAAACATTATTCTGTTGGCCATGTCTTCTTCTCAGTACCTAACGAATAGTTTGTGTAGAATAAAATTGATTGCGACGATTTTTTAAAAGTTACACAGGCTCTCCACAAATACGAAGATATAGTCCAAGCATTCTGTCACGGCCACATATTACCAAAACACACAGGGTGTTTCATTTAAAAAATCAAATTTGATGTTAATTCCGTCGAAAGCGGAACTCGGCCATTTTGACTGTCGGCCATGTCACTAAACCGGAAAATAAGTCTTAAACGTATGTTCCAAATTTCACAAAAGAATCATACAAAAAGGAGCTAAGTCTGGGCTTAGTCTCGTGGCCACCCGGTACAGAAATTTGCATACCCTTAATTTTTATCGAATAACTTCAATTATACAGGATGTTAATGAGATAATATTATTAAGAAATTTCACGAAATTGTGAAATTAATGTTCAAATTAGCATAAATATTGAGAGGAATAAAACTCGATATGGTTTCCGTTATTCCTTTGGAGACCATTTGAAATAAACGTTTAGCAATAATAATAAAAGGATATCCTATATGTCCTCTACCTACCTACGTACTTAAAATTCAGTAACAACAGGAAACGAGGGCGAATGGTATCAAATTGTCCGCCGGGAATATGGATATCTTTAAAATCTATTTGCCCCCTTTCATAAAAGGGTACACCTAATGAATTATATACGGTAGGTAAGATAAAGTTCTTCGAAAGGTGCACTACAGCCAGCGCGGCAGCTCGGCTGAGGTAATTCATATAATCGGGATATAATGCAAATTTTATAGAAGTGTATCCTGTTCTAAATGAAAAAAAAAGAATTAAACATAAAACAACATAACAAATACATAAATGAAAGTTTAATGGGTGATAAGCACCTATATAAATAATTAATTAGTATAACAATCTAACATAATTAAAGCATTACTAGTTCTCTACTGCACGGTATTTCAAATTAATAACAGTCAACTAAATGTATTTTAAGAAAGCGCTTCTGTTGCAGATAATCTTGATCAACCGTCGTAAGTGTATATAGGTATCCCAACAATCTGCCGTTACGGTTCACCTTATACAATATGTCGAGTGACTTCCTCTAAACTTTTAAATTTATAAAATTTCTACGCAACGCAATTAGGCATATATAATATCTATATAGTTGTGTACTAAAAAGACTTTTAATATCATTTTATATTCGTTAAAATCTATAAATAAATTGTTTAGATAATGGCGGAAACCCTATTTTTCATCATCATCTTATAAATAGTAATAACCTTTGCAATAATGGACGTAAGGGAGCCCATCATGGGTCTTTATAAATATGCAATTTCAGCAACATCGGACAGTTTGAGATTTCATGAATAATTGCATTTGTTTATCCCGGAGAGCATCGATTTAAAGAATCGTCATAAGCAAGATAATGGATCTAGCGATGTTTAGCAAAGTGGAATCAATTCTTAAAAGGTCTAACTACAAGGCAAGTTAAAGAAATAAACTATTTTTTCAAAACGTTGTTTCTAAACTTTGCAAGAGTGACGTCGTGAGAGATCAGCCCTGCCTCCGCTTTCACGCGGCAAGTTTTTGAGATAAATTTCAAATTGAATCGCGCATTAAAATTTTATGAAATATCGGCTTCTAGACAACGTAGGTATAGAACCTTCATTTTTAATTTTAATTTCAATTCTTAATCTGTACTACCTCGACGAAATATTAACAACTGATTTATTTTGATTGTCCTGGAAAATTGGGTATTGCCGGAAAAATCTACATATTTAATTATCCTTATTTTATATACATCCACAATGTAGGTATTATTTGCGTGTAAATACTACTAATCGAAAAAATTATACATAGATTAGTCGTATAGACAATACTCCTAAAGTGGTAAGTACGATCATTCATTTAGAGGGTCCGCAACGGCCACTAATTTAACGGTATTTAATTTAACGTACCTTGTTTAATAGTATTAATCGAGTCCCGCACAGTCCGTGCCTGTCGTAGTTCATTTCATAGTGAATGAGTGGGACTGTGTATACGCTTGGACTGTTGCTTTATCATATTTTAAATCAAAACAGGATAAATAGATAGATAGGATAATTAAAAAAATAGTACCGATTATCTTAACGCTATGTAAAGGAGGTCATGTATGTCCAATCTTTTATGAAATGCTTAATACAGCATTTGATACATGATAGAACATACTGCGTGTTAAACTTTTGCCTAATATTAACTCAATGGAACAAAAATTTAACGAAATTTCTCAAATAAGATTTCTCGTCAGAAAATATATGGAAAAATGCATCAATTCACTTAATCAATTAACTTTTAACCATTCTAATGAAGTGCTAAAAGACTACCAAAAGAAATACATGATCTTGAAAAAGTAACCGAAAAGATTTATTCGAACGTAAAGCAGGACTTTAAGTAAGTTTAGCAAAGGCTTTTGATTTGGCCATCTATAAATGTGCTGATTTTTTGACTTGTGCAAAAAATTAAATTACTCACATCGAACAAACATTTCTTGGAGATTACAAAAATGCCAGGAAAATGGTTATTGGCAATGTTGACCAGAAAATTATTATAACATATTGAAAAAAGAACAATGAAAAGTAAAAGACGGTTAAAAAACAACTGAAAATGTTCTCTCTTTCCCTTCGTACCTCTTAAATCAGAAGATTACGAAAATGTTCTAGAATTTCTCCCTGATCCTGATGATGATGATTTGGGGAAGAGTCTATACTAAAGAGTTGTCTTACTAAAGAGTTGACTTACCAAATAGTTGACTTACCAGAGATTTGCCTTAGTGAAAAAACAGAGCTTGCGGCACCTTCGTCTGCACTTCGTCTGCGCGAATTTAAAAGAGCAGTAGCCCGCTCCCGTGTTCTGAGCCCGCGCTACGGGGACAGGCAGCCTTTATGATGTTAAGTCATGGGAAGTGGAAGCGGTGGGAGGCACCTTTAGAAGACTATTACTTAAAGCAAACAAAAATACTAGGGAGATTTACATTAATAATTAATTATTTATTAAACCCTAATGCGCGGAACCCTTAGGCTACTTTTTCCGAAATAAAAGTAGCCTAAGTTACTCCTTATAACATCATCTATTTGCCAGTGAAGGTCCCGTCAAAATCAGTTCAACCGTTTCGGAGATTAGTTGGACAAACAGACAGACGGACAGACGGACGAACGGACGGCTAGACGGACGGACGGACCCACAGACAGACAGACAGAGAGGCAGGCAGGCAGGCGGGCAAACAGGCGAGCGGCCAGGCCGACGTACGGGCGGACGGACAGAAGGACAGACAGACAGACAGACAGACAGACAGACAGACCGCCAAAAAATTTAAATATTGTTTTTTTTTTACATCTATACTTTCATATGCATTTAGTAAAAAGCTGATATTTTGACATTACAGACATTTCAATTTTGTTTATTATTATAGACCAGTTTAGATAAAGTAAGCAAGAAACTGCTTTGTGGGGGTAAAGGCGTGTATAATAATATATTTTTATGAATTTTATTAATTCTGGCTGACCTTGTAGATACTAATATTTCTTCAAAACTGTTGTAATTTTTCTATGTAATTTTTATATGTATATGTATAACCTAAACGGTTTTACTACCATTAGAAAACAAAAATTAGTAAAATATATATTTAATACGATTAAAAGGAAATGGCCTTTTCTTCCTAAATTTTCGCTTTTCAAAGGCCTGGCTGATCCACAAGAATTTTTTTTTATTTTAAAGGCCTTTTAAAGACAATACAAAACAGACAAACAACTTTTTATAGCTTTTGAAAACTGAAAGGAAAAAAAATGGGGCTTTTTCGCTCCATATACATAATATACAATAAAAAAAATATACATAGGTACATAATAATAATTAATTGTTTTATTGTAAAATAATTTAAAAAAAAACAATCTCTGAAAAGGACTCAAATAATATCTACGTGTCGTGTCGACTTAATAAACTTAAATACATTTTAAAGTCATTTTTTAAGGAACAATTTACAATTAGGTATTATTATCCATTGTACAATTTAGATATTCCCGTGTTAATTTGAATTTAAACTATTTTGATAATAAAGGAGTTGTTATAGGCGTACATTTCAGATTGGCTTTGACAACTCATAAATATTGTTTCGTTTGTATAACGCATTCAATAAAATAAGAGTTTATCACGCAATGCCGACTAAAGTAATTGATTATAATGTCTCTAGTCCATATACTAACACATAAGGTGACGTACGTAGTCATTTCGCAGCGTAGAGATCGTTGCAAAACCAACTTATATTCAGTGGAGATGATACAAGCACAGCAATATTATTTATATTGTACATCATAATAGTTTCACCATTATTTTATTATAATTAGCAACTGAAAATAATTAACAAGTTATTTAGTTACAAGAAATTATAATGTGAATTTATTTCGACAACATTAACATTCTTTGTTTTTTTTAATGTTTATTTAACTTGAATCATTAGGTATATTATGACCTACTTATAAAACAAACTACTAAAAACTAAAAATATGGACAGTAGGACCTTTGCAGCAACCAACCCTCCAAAGACATGATAAATGAATATCATAAATTCAAAACAGTACGGGAAGGAGAAAACTTAATAAAAAGACCCCAACGAAAAAACACCGTTTAAGATTTGTCAAATCATGTATCGAATAATTAATCCAGTACGGCCGATTTCCTCTATTCTTTACACAGAACATTACACGGTGATACGCCTGTTCGGGTTCAATTTATCAAAAGACTGTGGCAATCTCAACGTGTCCGACCGACATAATAAATGAGACACCTAGGCATGAATGAGCCGAAAGAGGCCCGAGAGTCATAAAGAGCATTTCGGGAATTTTTGGAGGGAAACGGCATTCATGGCCACCTGTGTAGGTAGAGAAAATCGCCGGAGGGGGTGTTTTGTGTTTTGTTAAAAGGGTCTGAACTGACCAAGCTAGACTTGCTGTCGCCGGCTGAAGAGCCCTTCTAGACGACCTGGCGGTAGCAGCGGCGACTCGTTACGAATTTCATATTACTTTACTGGAAATGTGCATAAATTTTAAATATTGATATATATATATATATATATATATATATATATATATATATATATATATATATATATATATATATATATATATATATATATATATATATATATATATATATATATATGTATATATATATATATATATATATATATATATATATATATATATATATATATATATATATATATATATATATATTTAATATAGCCAATATGTAGAAAAGTGGTCTGCTTAGACCACTTGAGTTACCTCTACGTCACTTAGTTAAGCATTTAGATGGTGAAACGGCAGGGCCCTTATCTTTGTCTGGTCCAATAGGGAAAATGTTGAAGCAGTGAAAAGTTTCCTGTTGTAAAATTCCTCCAACAGATCCCAACACAATTAGAAGTCGATGACAACAAACTACCGATCAAAATATATCTATTCGAAATAAGTACAGCGATTTCCAAAGGTGAATTGTCAACTGATTTAGCAGCCAGAAAATCTGGAAATTTGTCTCATTCCAGTTCTGGGTGGCTGACAACTGCTAACAAAATATTGCGATTATATGTGGCGACATTAATTCCTTCAGAGCATTTGAAAATATTGGGAGAATATATTCTAAGGGTTTATGCTCCCACATGGTTTGATATTAAAACAAAGACGCTACTTAAGGAAGGACCAGTGCGATATTTGCCTTCTGCGGTAAGAACAATTGGTGACATGACAAGGTAATTCAGACTAATGTTTGTTTCAGTCATCCTGAAAATATAGTGTTAGCCGTGTTCGGTTACATATCAAGGAATTCCGTTATACGAATATTAAAATCCAGAAATTATGTCCCGGCGGCGGGGAAAGTTAGAAAGTTTATTGTACCCACAATTAATTTTGAAGTTAGTGAATATACTGAGTTAATTGACTAACAAAAAGTGTTCATTACTGAACCATCAATTACAAAGAAAACTTCCACTATTAAACTATAGCAGAAATGGTTGGGAATGTACCTGAACAAATAGGTAGATATTTTGAATTTTTCTTGCCACTCCCAGCCATTAAAGCGTTGTGTCAAATTTGTAACGGAAGCTTCTCTTTCAATCTGTGGACCAACGAGATGGGATAGATTTATAAGATCTAGAATAGCACCCAGACGGTTATTGCCAAAATTTGAAACAAAATCAGGATTTATAAAAGTTTTAATGACGAGTTTTCCATATTAAATGAAAGAGGATTGTGGATGAAGAGGCTGGAGATGGGTGGCACTCGTCATGCAACCACCTCCTCGTGTTACTTTATATAGTACATTATTATTAATGTATAATATTTTTATTGGGGACATTTGTTTGAACAAGAATGTCATCGAACCTCTTACTTCTTTCGTAATATAAACGAGTTTATCTACTACGATTGAAAAATATGTATTATTTCTTCAAAAACTCATAATCAAAAAAAAATTGCGTTAATAATGGACCCTGCATTAATAATGGCTATCATTACTTGCTCGTTGAATAATATAATACTATTACTAATTGTATTAAGTTGAATTTACCTAATATTACTAATTGTATTAAGTTGAATTTACCCAACCTTGAATGAAACATGACCCAAACCGTGCATTTCCATCTCTTGAAGACAACATAGAATGGGTACAATGAAATATGAATAACGTCTGGAAAATGTATTTTTTTATCTGTATTAAAACATTGAGGCATGGAATTACAGAAAAATAAAAATGCATGCAAATTTAGCAGATTTGCAGCAACTGTTTCCAATTTGGATGTATTAAGAATTTAACATTGAGTCAAAGTCAAGAAAAAGTTATCACATACCGTATATCCAGAGACATTTTAACACGGGAAGACATAATTGTTTACGTTTTTGGCCGATACAAGATCGTTCCATCCTAGTCGTCCGTCTTTTTCTACCGAATGGCACATTTGCCTGGCTTACTGTTAAATTTACATGAAGTTTTTGTATACCGTAAGAGATGTTCAAATAATTTTACAATTTCAACGACTCTGCTTAAGAACCGAAAGTGTACTGAGATATAATTATCAACAACGGCAACGTCGCTTGATGCGACGATTCTACTCGGTTTTTTCGTCAAGGTCAATTTATGAATGGAAACAGATATTGAGAGGTTGCCGAAACGACGTTGTGTACTTTTGTTTTCTTTAGTGTATTCTATGAATTTTTGTATTTATTGCGACTTATGTGGACAATAAGTGTGTAATTATGGTGCATTCTTGTATAGTTTATAGAAAAGTTAGTTATATAGAAAATTTAAGACTTACATATATCAGCCAATTAGAAGCTTTGTATTTGTTAGGTTACCATAACAACAGAGACGGTTTCCGGTAATTGTCCTCCCTCCTTCAGGCAGGAGGAGATGATCAGAGCACAAATTGTTTGCCATCCAAAACTTCTGACGAGATAACATTTAAATAGTTTGTATATTTAAAACTTAAGTACATACGTGTCAAATTTTACGCAAGTGTGAAATTTATACATCCATGTACGTGCAAAACTTAAGTACGAACGTGTACGTGTGAGACCTAAGTAGGTACGTATGTGTACGTATAATGTGAAATTTTCTTACCGGTTCCCCCTCGTTATTGAATTAATAGCCGGGAAATTTTATTCGCGGATCACATTTTTGAGAAAATTTCAAAAATTTGTTTGACAAAAAAATTTCGATCATAATTCATCAATCACTTGGGAAATTATAAGTGAATATATTTTATATAAAACATCTCTTGTATTATGATATAACACATACCCCAAAATGCGGACTGCATGTCTGGATTGCGGAAATTCAAGGGAGCAGGCCACCCATAGGACCTAGGATGTCGCAATGAGCGACACAACCTCCTAAGAAGACACCCCTTTGTGTTAGTTAGGAAGTATTGTTGTTGGTATTATATTATTTAAGTTTGAAACCTGAACAATGAAACATTAACCATGTCTTTGTACAATTTATATTTAACGCCTTTCATTTTTATTGCGATGTTCTACGTGTCGATGGATTTGTCGTCTTTGTCGATGTTCCATAACACATCCAAACGACGCATTGATAGCTATAAAATATACATTTTTCTTATAGTAATTTCACGTTATTTATATAATATATCATTTTCATTAAAAAAGCGTCGTTATAGTAAATTTCCCTACTGCTTTCAATTATTTATACTTAATAAATATTCTACCTGCCTGCATCTCTCGACGAAACGCAACTGGTTACCGTCGGCTCGCACATAAAAATATCGGGAAATGGATATGAAACTTACTTTATTAAGCATCATTTTAGGTTTTATAGTAATAACTGTATAGCTTAAGGACCATCTGGTTTATAATTTCTATTTCTATAGTAGATACCACTTTATATTTTATATATACGACATTGTCAGTATACCAAGTATAATTTTATTTAATACAGTAATTATTATATATACCTATAATGTATTCAAATGTGCTTGATAATAAATATCAAATTGAGACAGTGACATTATTTCTTTGTATGCTATTTTTCGTTGATATAAACGACGTTTTCAGATACTTTATAAGGAGTTAACATTGAAATTAAACGCCCATGGCGTTAGAAGCTAAATTCTATTATATAGGTATTAGCATAACTGACAGCCTAAAGTTTAGAATATCGTAATTATTAAACATATTGTTACTGTTATTGACTTGTGGAATATCGTATTAGAATTAACAGTTTGGTTGACACCAATTAGTAATTTCAGTTTAGTATAAGAATCTTTAGAATATTTGGGGTCGTAAATCTCATCATAGGGACATTTTTAGCTGTCCAGTTTCTCCCCAACCAAAAGTGTCCTTTTTCTACACGGAGATGACTCAGACGGTATTGATTGCATTCAGCCTTACGAAAGGTTATCCACAACTCTCCATCAGGATACCCAAAGGCTAAGTCTACGTCTTGCTTCAACAAAACTACCCAAGCTAGCTAAAAGATGTTTTTTACCATTAACTCAGACAAAGGTACCACCAAACCAGCATGATGATATAAATAGCACACGGAGTAGTCACCAGGTTTTTTTACATTTTTTATTTTTACATAATTTTTACCTCCAACAGCAGCTCTTTAGCTCTAACATATGTCAATGTATCGAAAACCTATTGTTTGCGAATGTTTTCTTCGGCTGTCTAGCCATCCAAAAAACCCTAGTGTAAAAGACAGGGTAAAACATGACGGAAGGTCGATCACGAAGGACTATATTTCTTGTCCGAACTTAAGAATATTTTGCCTTAAACTTGTAGATAGGACACGCATTTCGCCATAAGCGTTGCGCCTCTTTATATTGTGTCACTCAACACTCCAGCATAGGTTTTCCAACCGGAAATAATTCGATGAATCACTACTGATACGAATTAATTGATTGATAAAATATATGACGTACTGAAGTTGGCTCTGTTTTTACTCAGTCTTTCCTCACACCAGTTTTGTAGAAATTATTCGTGGTATTGGTAGGTATACGTTGTAGTATAGATATTTCACACTCTTGTATTTATAGACGAGATGAATCTCATGCCTGAAGTAACAGCTGCCTGCAGAGAAGACCACATTTGGTAATTTAAAAACTATTTTTTAACTATGGTGCTTATTAATAAAGGGTCCGCCAATAGGGACGCTCGATCTTTGACAGCTCATGGCGGCCATGTTGTTTGTGGTAGAGTTGGCAAACGTAGTTGTTATTATTCAGTGTATCTTCACAAATCACCATGAACCAATTCAGCCGCGAGCAACATGTGCAAATCGTTAAAACTTATTACGAAAATCATTCATCGGTTCGAGCAACGTTCCGCGCGCTCCGCCAATTTTACGGTGCAATTGATCGTCCGCTGAGTCGACTATCCGTCGTTTGATTAACAAATTCGAGGCAACCGGTTCGGTGAACAATCAGCCAACACCGACGCGTCGTCGAAACGTCCGATCTGCCCAGAATGTCGCCGCTGTGCGCGATAGTGTGCGTGAATATCCGCGACAGTCAATTTCACGTCGCGCACAGGAACTCCGCCTTTCGGAAACATCACTTCGCCGAATCTTGCATCTGGATTTGGGCATGCATCCGTACAAGATCCAGCTGACACAAGAGCTCAAAATAAACGACCATAGACAGCGCCGTATCTTCGCTGATTGGGCTTTAGAGCAGTTGGAAGTCGACCCCGATTTTGGTCGCAAAATCATCTTCAGCGATGAGGCACATTTTTGGTTAAATGGGAATGTCAACAAGCAGAATTGCCGTTATTGGGCCGAGAACAATCCACAGGAGGTCCACCAGGTCGCAATGCACCCAGCAAAGGTAACTGTTTGGTGTGGATTTTGGGCCGGAGGCATCATCGGGCCGTATTTCTTCGAGAACGACGATGGTGTGTCCATCACGGTAAACGGCGAACGATACAGATCCATGATAACGAACTTTTTCTGGCATGAAATCGACAATATGGATGTCGAGGATATGTGGTTTCAGCAGGACGGCGCTACGAGCCACACAGCGCGCGCCACAATGGATCTTCTGCACGAGCGCTTCGGAGGAATGGTTATCTCGCGCGGAGGCGACATCAACTGGCCACCGAGATCGTGCGATTTAACCCCACTAGACTATTTCTTGTGGGGTTTTCTTAAATCACAGGTCTACGCAAACCAACCACAAAACACTGATGCCCTCAAAGTCAACATACGCCACGCCATCGATGAAATACAGCCCGATTTGTGCGCCAGAGTCATTGAAAATTGGACTTCTCGTATGCGCGCCACCCAGCGAAGCCGAGGTGGACATTTGACCGATATTATTTTCCATACATAATGCCTTCGAATACTCTTTCAAACAAAAAATAAATTTCATTTATACCTCTCACACAACTTGCTTTATTTCATTTTAAAGATCGAGCGCGCTTATTGGCGGACCCTTTATATACCCTTATATAGTTGTTATCAAGTGCCGTTCAGATATGAATCATATATGACTTTCCAGGTTATATAACTGATGGGACAATATATGCGAGCATCTGTGTTTAAATTATTTAGAGCCATTTTTTTCCACTTTTTTTTATCAGATCAAATAGGTATTCAAGATGGTAGCTCCAAGGTGACCAAGGTGAATTTTGGCGAATTAAAGTTCGATTCAACTTAAAATCTATATCTCTAGGTTTTTTGTCAAAATACATGTTCAAGATGGGGACATTTTCGCCATTTATGGTCCCATTCGACTAAAATTCAATATTATTCGATATCGATGTTTTCGGAATATCAGATCACCAATTTTTAGTCAGATCAAATATTCAAATCAAATTTCTCGGGTTTTTTGAGATAGCAGATCACGAATTTTTTTTCAACAAATATTTAAGATGCGGCTACAAGATGAGGACATTTATTTTTCTTCGTAAATACAACACTACCATTACATGTTTTTTTTTCTAACACCTATCTATAGGTAATACGTAAATCCTAACTAACGTAATAACATTATCCTTGCCCCAACCTAATCCTAATTCCTAACTTAGTTGAGATTGACAAGTATTGGTTGCATACCTTGTTTTTTTACAAGGTTTTTTATATAACTTGCTATGTATGTACCTACTGTTTATAACATCGAAATATGAGACATAAAAAAATTTCAAAGGATACCCATAATTCACAATTGCCGCAATGGGAGATCGGGGCAATATAACTTTTCTTACAGCAAGCCAAAATCGTCACTATAAAGGCGCGTTCATGCAACAAGTTGTTATGTTTTGATAGAATGTCTACTAATAACTAATCAATTTTAATACAAAACCCATCAAAATAATACACTAAATTAAAGAATAACTGTTACTTCTATTTCAAGAATTATTGTTGACCCCACTTTACCACAAAACGTTCGATGGTATTAGGCAATTTAGGTATCCAAATGAATGCCAATGATGCCGATATGACACGCCCGAGGAACGTGTAAAATTGATCCGTAATATTTGAATAGGAAACATTCTTATTCTGCATCACATTCACCATCCAATGATATGACGAAAGGTATATAGGTGTGATGAATATTTTGTTATACTACATGATAATGTCATAATGTGATGGGCGATCTATATAAAATCATTTATTTTTCCTTAAATTTCTGGAAATCGGTTATACTTGACAACGCTGTTAAAAATGCGGTAGCACGTGTGAAGATATCGATATAATGAGGGTTTTTTGCTCGGGTTTTTATGTCTCATATTTCGATGTTACAAACTTGGTATATCTATGTATGTATGTATGTTTGTTCGGTTTGTTCAAATCATGCAACTGAATTTTAAAGCAGTTATCCTCAACCGATTGAACCTGAAATTTTGCATACACGTATAGTTTGGATGAAAATGCATCGTCAGCTGAGTGACGTCTTCTTCTTAATCCAATATGACGGACCGCCCAAGATGGCGGACTAGTTATTTTTATGCACTTACATGATATGAGTATCAAATGAAAGGGTTTGCTGAGAACAATACGAAAGTAAAATGACGTCACTCTAAATCCAATATGGCGGACAATCAAAGATGGTGGGATGATGTTTTTTCATGGGGGTGTATAATCCCCATGATATGGTTATCAAATGAAAAGGTTTAAGACAAAAAAATGGGCAACATGTCGGAAAACGAGATGGCCGCTATAAGAATTTTAAAGAGTTATAACTCGGGAAAGGTTAGGAATAGTTTGGTGGTGCTCGAACAAATGTTGTTGGGACCGGCAAGGCTCAACTGTTGGATTTTGGAATACCCGATTACGATTTTGGGGTCGAATTGTTCGGGTCAAATCTTGCAACTGAATTTTAAAAGTACGCCTTGGCTTCATACTATGGCTTTTGCAATTGGGCGAGATGGGCGTCAATAGTATTGATTTGCAACCTGTCTAGGAGAAGGAAAGCTCCAAAATCAAACCCGGAACTGTGTTTCGTTAGGCAGAAGTAAGCTAAAATAAGCAGAGTTAAGTAGACTCAAGTCACTAGAAGGTCTCCTTATGAAAAAGATTGACATAAGTAATTCTAAGAAAAAAATATGTTTTTTTATAAAATACGTATATCTAGCGACAAGCTTTAATATCATATAAATTATGTAATGTAATGAATTGATGGGTTTAATTCAATTTAAAGTATTTTCTTCTTTTTAGAGCATTTAAATTAAAGCTTGATTTTAAAAATATTCTTTTTTCTATTAATTGTTTATATTAAATACCCAAATCTGCGAAGAGTTTAGAATTTAAACATTGTCCACATTGCGATTGTTTGGAAAAAATACATACAGAATCACTACACTATCACAATTAATTACCCTGCATCATAAACGACTAGTAACCTTGTAGGTATATCTAATTATTATCTTTTTCACAAATTCACATATCAAAATAATAGGCTTCTGGGTGAACCATATTCGCTTTAAGTCTACTACAATTTAATATTAATTTGTTGGCCTCGTAACATGAAAAAATTATAAAAACCAACAGGTTGTTTTTGACTCATTCTTTACATTTAACACATGCCGGGGGTCAATGATCATCAATGAATATATGAGTATTTGCATTATCAGAATCTGTGCTATAGACTACCAAAACGCCTTCTATTTTAAAACTACATTCTTGCAAGTCTAACAAGTCTGAAGAAAAATATGTAAATATTATACAAATTGAAAAATTTAAATTCACTAATAAGAATTATTTAATATTGGTATAAATATGATTTTGATTCGTATCTTCTATGACACAAACGTCTCCCTAAATACCTACATGTCCTGTATAATTTATTGTATAATAATATAGTTAGTGAGTTTATGTTAGCAAGGGTTTCCTTTAGTGCACATAGCATTGAGTGCAACGGTTGCAAAAATCCGGAATTTATTTTTTTTAAATACATTCGAATTTGCGTGCCTTGAGGACGTTGCTTTAACAGAAGAGGTATCAACGCGCATACTCTAATTTAGATTAACCATATAATACCTTAATTGCATCCATACTGCTCAGTGCAAAAGTAGTGTTAACTGTTTAATTTATGCCACATGCTTTTGGAAATGCTAGCTTTCAGGTATGTAGAGTGAATCTTCTGATTTTTAAATAGCCCCATAGTATTAGAATTATTTAAAAAAATCGTAAAATATTTACTGAAATTTAAAAAATAGAAAATTTATTATGTTCTCACTAACTTCGGTCTTTAAATTTGGTTTTAAAATTTACAGCAAACGTTATTACATAGTTACACAATATATATGTTGCATTAAAATACGAATTTATTTTCTCAGGACTCAGGACTGAAATATTTGAAGTAAACAAAATATTTTATAAACAAAATTTTGTATAGTGACCCTTTTGTTTGAACTCTTTTCGTTAGTATTCAAGATTATAAGGAAAAGCCTACAAACCGGCCCTTTTCACCCCCTAACGCACGAGATCCACGGCTGGGGACTTTTGGTATATTCCTAAGGGTCAACCCAACAACTCAAAACAATAATCTGTTTAACACTATTTTTTCCGAATTATTGTCTTCGTTTCCTGGCTTAATATGGGCAACTTTTATTAGAATTTATACTAATATCAATTGTTTTTGGTAGGCTCTTGTTCATGTGACTTATTCCTAGTAAGACACATTTTATACATCATGCAAAAATCGGGAGCCACTTTATTTGATGAACAATTCGCATTATTAAAAAATTAATTGGTAAAACGAACATCGTGCCAAATAGAACACCTAGTGGGGTTAAATGATCTCCAGATTTACTTATGAATTTGGTAAGAGATGGTCGGATGTTTATAGAAGAAAGGACATATTTTTACTCAAAATAACCACGGACATGAATACAGGGACAAATTTTAAGTAAAAAATGTTATATAAAGTTTTTTCGATATATCTATATTTTTCTAGTTATTCGCGATTGAAAACGTGTTAAAATGCATGTTTTTGAACTGTTTTCCGCCAATAACTCAAAATCTTAGAGTTCTCTCAACAAAGTAAAATTCTCAAAAATGAAGCTAATCAGATAACAAAGAGATGATATTTTTATGAATGCGCCAGGTCCAAAATAAAGGGAGTTATGGCTCGTTGAATAAGCCTTTTTTTCAACAACTTGGTTTGGGGTATTCAACGTTAAATAACGATAAACCGATGCATTTTTCGGGATCAACTCATGGAACATTTTTTGTAGCAGTTGAAAAGACCTTTAAAATGAGTATAATTACATTAATATTCCGTTATAACTAAGCGAGATACGATGTAAAAACGGTGGGCCGCTCAAATTGTTATGAAAAAAATTAGCGCTAAAACCAC
>CAXKVY010012533.1:0-17284 GCA_964058915.1 Tetropium fuscum | reverse complement strand
CACCTTTATCAATAATGGAAGAAATAATTATTTTAGAGACAAAAATTTCGAACAAAAGCTGTTCAGTAGACGATTTTACGTGAGGCATTTAAAAATATCACAAACATTTGTTAGATCCGATATTTGGTGCCAAATTTAAATAAGGTGAAAAATAAAAATACGATAAAATATAGGAAACTTTTGTCTCAATTCGTTGAAATTGAAGTATAACATAGCCATTATTATGCTTAACAAAATGCGCTGCGTCCGATTAAAAAATTTTCAAATTTACAATTGTTAAGTTAAAGTTTCGGAATGCTCCTCAGCCTGTCAATTTCAATTTCGCTTCAATTTAAGTACGAATAATAACCTATATACATTGTGACTGAAGTAGTAGTTTTAAATCCCTTAGGAAAATTATAAACTTTACCTTCGGGATTATTAAAAGTACTACTTCAGTCCCTCGATATATAATATACACTTATGTACAATATTGTCCGCCTGAATGGGTGCCGTATGGATAAAAATACTATCGTAAATTTGATAAATGATTTGAACGTCTTTAAGCAAAAACAGATGAAGACTGAGTGCTCGCTGGGGTGCATATCTTATTTTCGGGATAAAAACACTGGCTGTTACGGGGGACATTCCTTTCAGATAAATTTTAAAATGTAATTTTGTTCTAAACGACTAGGTACTTAACAGGCTAATTTCTTAACAACTTTTGTTATTATCAATTACAATTAATCATTGCATTATTGTCTCATTTTAACGTTTATTTTTTCTTTTGTGAAAAGTTTAGAGAAATATTTAACAACACAAAAAAATATCGAGGTAGAAAGTGTCGAGAATATTGCAACCAACTGCTCAATGATTAAATATTTATATTGCTTATTATTTTCGGAAATTGTACTATAATTATAAATTATAAGATCGCATACAATAAATGAAATCTCAATATTGGATCGGATTTTTTGAAATATTTCAAATGTCAAATGTCAACGGTATCAATAAGCAGTAACGAATTTCTCTCTCTAGTACAAGTCTCTATTTAACTTTATGTACATTGTACAGGTTGAATAAAACAGATTTTACAGTTTATAAAACCTAAGGAAACCGTTTATGCAATGTGCGAATCACACGTTGTATAAAATAGAATTTCGACTTAGGTATTTTGATTTATGGTAAGCGCATTCTTAACCAATAATTCAAAGAGGATTTATTTGAAAAGGGTTTTTGTTCTGCTCGCGCGAACTATGTGGCTGATTTCATCTGCGTTATAATATGCCTGCTCGACTTTCAGATAAATATACTATGTAATCTTATAAAAGATGGCTTATTTCCTAATGCTTAATAGATATTAAATACATTACGCTTGAACATCTGTAATTCTAAGCCTCTAAAACTAAAAAAAGATAGGTAAAAAATGATGGTACAAAAATGTAGCTTTTTCCTAAAATTTTCGTTAAAATTTTGTATTTTTGTTTATTTCTGTAGGATAAAAGTTAACGGAGATATAACGGTATATGATCTTATAGCTCTTGAAATTACCTGTAAAATGGTTTGCACGAATGGACTACAACGAATGGACGTTGTAGCTTCAAAATTAAAAGTTATGGTAAGAGAAAACAATCACATTTTTCGTACTATTTTAGATACTGCATAGTTTTGTACGGACTTGCTAAAGACATACAACTAATTAAATTGAGTCGTGTCGAAGACTTATCAGCATATCTCCAGAAACTACGCAATGAATAATTTATTAAGACTACCACAAAAAACAGCTCGGTAAAGTTGTCCACTCTGGCTCCAACAGTTGCAGCCCTGAATGAAACCATTCAAAAGGTTTATTTACAAATCCAAATCAGCAATAAAAATAAATGTCCGATTAATTGGAGGTGGATGAATACTGAGGGATCCTTACATCCAATCGAAAAAATTCAAGTACTCTTGCACCAGAAGAGTTTCTTAAAATGATATAACATTTCGGTGATTATTTTCATCGAATTGTCCATCGAAAATATAGATTTATTAATTCTATGGACTGCACTTTCTCAATCCGCGAATGCTTACTGAAGCCGGGCAAAGGCAAAGTTCCACAACAGATCTACTCACCTTCTGGTCTTGAAGAAAACAGCGGTTAAAAATATACTATTTTTATACGCTTTCAGCGACTGCTTTCAGATTTGCTTGCCCTAGCTCAGCTGTTTCAGACTCCAAATACAGATGCAAAAGCTATCGCAAAAGCAGGGAATCAATTTTTACTTCGTTTGTATGGTTGCAAGGATGAAAACATGACTTCAAACGGCTTTAGACATTAGTATTTCATTAGGACTGCTTACAACAGTAAACACAACATAGCCTCTTTGACTCCCCATCTGAAACTGGTGAGCAACACTCATTCAGGATGTACCACCAAGTCCAACTTTGGCAAGGAAATGTCATGGAACCTCTAAACCTCCCGCTCCACCAAAGCTTATCTCCTGTAGGTGTTAAAAAGGCTGCCCTGGCGCGTGTTGGTGCAAGAAAAAACGGGTTGAAATGTTCATTATTGAGTGTAATAATTAATGCTATACTAGCCCTAAAGATATCGTCGAGGATTTGGATGAAGAGGATCCACAAGCAGTGGAACTCGAATTGTTATTTGAAAAGGTTGATCAAGCTTATGAGATTATTTTTGAAAAAATATAAAAATCCGATGGCCCAGAGTCCGAAAACACGAAAGAATTATCAGATTAGTTGTTTCTTAACTTCGTCTTTTGTTTTCCTTCCTACAATGGATCAACTAATCTACTTTAAAAACGACACTGAACCAAATTATATATTTTTGCCAACGAACTTAATTTTCAACTTGACTGACAACAGTTTCTTTGTTTCAGTCTTGTATGAAACCCACGTAGTAACAGATGACGGATCTGATAGTAGTGGCCAAAGTGACATAGATAAACCTGAGCCCTCAGCTGCATTTAAGCGGAATAATTTAAATTTATCGCTCAGATATGTACTTATTTATTTTCTTTTGTCACAATTTTCATTAGTTATAAAAGTATATTTTTTAAATATGTTGATGTGTTCTTAATTTTCAACTTACCTGAAAATAGATGGAGAGGTTGGGGTTGAGGATGACGGTTCTTTCAGATGTTGAAAAATAAGAAAGATTAAAGAAGGAAGTGGTTAGAACAAAAGATAAAGGGGTGAAGGGAGAGCAAACGTGCACGATATAACGCCCTACCCTTAATTTGGTTTTACCTTAATTAGTGGCCTCTCATCCAGGAGCCGTTTACTTTTGGTTTTTTTAAATTTTCCCTATCGGCTGCTTAGATTTTACGGGGGTCGTGGGTATGTAATCAGATGGTAAATTAGAGGCTCTCGTAGTACTTAAATTACCCTTAGTATGTATCACTGTTTAGATAGATAAGTCACAGATAGACAGTTATTGAATTTATGTCTACTTTTAATTTATATTTTACAAACAAAATACTTTGGACGCCAGGTCAGCAGTACTGAAATAGTACAGTAGACCGCAGAAATGTAAAACAATAATTATCAGCTGTACCTTCTGTTAATCAGATCTTCACTTAATTAAATAAAACAGATGTCTTATAAAAATAATATATTACAATAAATAGTTAAAGACCTGGGGTATAGGTTCAAAATGAGATTAATGCTATATTAAAAAATTACAGATGAACCTGGGGGGCTCAATAATCACAGTAAAGCTAAAAAATATAATATGTAGCCTGAAGGGCTCTAAATTAAAACAATAAAATTGAAGCAAAAACTATTGACCCTAATCTAAGCTGGGAAATCCAACATTTACAAATAAATTATTTGATAAACCTTGGTAAAAGATGCAAACAATATGTTACTATAAGACCTGGCAATTCCTGTAATTTAAGACACAATTTATTATACCTAGTCCTGGTAGGGTTTTGGAGATCCCCTTGTGGAAATTGGACGTGGCCCAGGATCCTATGGTGCTGCTATCTCAGCAATAGCGACGATCTAGCAGAATTGGAATTTATCCCAAAGTTACAGCGGTGAAGTGGAGGAGAGATCTTCCAGTCCAGTTTTCGCAAAATGAAGCAATGTTCTGCAGAGCTTGGTTACAGGAGGAATTGCTTCTCGTTCGTCTCGTCAATAGAAGAAAAATTTACCAGTATCAAGTTTATCTTTACAATACAATTTGAAAGTAACCGAATATGTCTGAATTTCCAAGCTTGACTGAGAAATCAGGAGTAAAATTTCAAATTTACGAAAAATTAAACAGTTAATTAAATTAATTTAATAGAACTAAATTAATAAAAAGTGATCTGAGTTTTAATTAGATCCTAAAACCAAAAATAGGAAAATATTGAACCCACAGGTGAATGGGTACTTAATTATTCGAATAATTAAGTTAATTGGTAAGTTATTTATTTAATGACGTATATCAAATCGTATATCGGAGAAACACCCCTCAAAGTCACCGAAAAACCCTTTTTTTCAATTGTTTCAACAATAATTAAAAAGAATACACTAAAAAATGTTGAAATCGGATGACGTTCAAAACTTATACACTGTCCTAAGTACAAATAATAGTGTGTATCAATGCCATCCGATTTTGATTAAATTAACCCCTTATTTAGCCACCCTCCGAACCTCATTAAAATTATAATAATGCCAAAATTGTTGTAAATTCTTTTCAATGAATATTTACCGACTGTTATATCGATGGCACTTGGGAATTATTGAAAGATAAAGTAGAAGGTGGTATAATTTTTTTTTAATAAAACATCTTTTCCTATCGGCTGTATCCAGCCGTCCTTACCCAACTTTCATAAATTAACATAAGTAGTGATTTAGAAATTACCCGTAATGAGTACATAAAATATATTGGTATTTACATTGACAAAAACCTAAAATAGGACAAACAATCACTTTATGTTACGAAAAAGATTCAAATTTTTAAATGTTTAAATGAAAATCTTATATCATTCTTTGATCGATGGAATTGGGCAAAAAAACATTTTAAAAATTATCCACATGAAAAAAATTAAGTTACTGATCAGATCTTCTATACAATCAGTCATAAGTTCAGAGTCTGAATTCAGAGATCAGAGTCTGAATTAAGATATTAATATCTGAAATCAGAGATTAACGTCTAAATTCAGAGATTAAAGTCTGAAATCAGAGTTTAATGTCTGAATTCAGAGATTAAAGTCTGAGTAAAAAAAAATTACAGACATGGCCCTTCTAGGACTTTGTACGATTCTGTAGCAGCAATAGTTCCATATTTTGTAGTTATTTTGAAGGAGAGGTTACCGTTTCAGCACTAACGCAATTACTAGATAAACCATCATGTATAAATTATGGTCTGGAAGCCATCATCGACGAATAACGGGATAAAATAGTAAACGAAAATTACGGATAATAGTTAACACCAACAGACAGCTCTATCCGTGACTTATTTTTTCACTTCTGTATTTTCCAGGGTCTCACTACATCCACTCCAAATATATATTTAGAGGATTTTCGGTTCATTGCATTCAATCTCTTATCGTTACGCTCAGACCTATCGAGACCCAGCCATGTTGCCTTTAAATATTTTTTCAAGCGTTTTAAACCCGTCCTATAGCGAAAATACAGTTATATGTAGGGCTCGATGTGGCACTGTTTCGGTTTCAAACGGAATTGTTCAAACTCATATAAAATTTCTGTTGAATTTATGGGCACTTATTCTTGATTTCGTTTTAGTGCTTTGTTGCCGGATAATATTCGCGTCTGGTCAATTCTAAAGCTGCGGTTGGGATAGTTATTGTTCAAGGGATAATAATATTCTGGTTTGCAGATATGGTATGTATGATATAGGTGATTTCTTAAACATTTTATTTACCTATGCTTCCGCAATAGATAAACACAGAAATAAGACAAACGCAAACTGCCAACAACCGTTGATTTCTTTCAGAGAATGAACTCGAAATTAATATAGAAATTAATATAATGAATCACAGCTGATGTAAAGTAACATAGTACTATGTAATTTTCTCACTCAACGTCAACTGACAATTACCAGCTACGTGGCTACCACGGTACGGCACGGTACGGTTATACCAGATTGTTGCAAAAACATTTAAGATGGCATCAAATAGGTCGCCACGCCTACCTTTTCTCTGAATAAAATTCAGTCAAAAATAAGTAATAATTTCAAGTAAAATTATTTAATCAGTTTAAGTAGTTAAAAGTTATATAAAATTGGACTGCATGTGTTTCCATACCTAGCTTGTTATAATAATATTTTAAAATTAAGTGATATTGGATGTAAATTTGGATAGAATATTTTTGGTAAGGAAACAGTGAATTAAAATAGGCAGTTTCCAAGAAAGTTCACTCCCAGATTTAATCCTCGTTTCATTAAGAATTTCAGTCGGTTAAATAACAAGTGCGTGAAATCAACAAAAATTAAATTAGTCCTACGGGAAATAGTATCCAGATCCAGCAGAAATTACGATAATTGTAGATTCCAGCAACCAACATTCCAACCCAGCTTCCTTAAAGTGCCGCTAGAAGTGATTTTGAATAAATTAATGTCTAATTCCATGATAACAATTCTTTTTCTTCTTTGATTCTAAAATAATTTTAAAACCTATATGCCACATGTATTACATTTTATAGTATAAATTTGAGAAAGGTAATATCACAATAGCAATAGTTGATTTTCCAGTTTCACTTAAGATACTCAAATTTCAATAAAACAAAATCAAATGATTCAGCTTATTTTGAACCTCCTCTAAGGTGAGGTGATTTTCATGCTCTAATATTATATATATATATATATATATATATATATATATATATATATATATATATATATATATATATATATATATATATATATATATATATATATATATATATATATATATATATATATATATATATATATATATATATATATATATATATATATATATATATATATATATATATATATATATATATATATATATATATATATATATATATATATATATATATATATATATTTTGTGAAAAGTAATCTTGGGTTTGTAGCATTTCATTACATAGAGAAATAAGCAAATAGACGAATAACAAGGAAACATATACACTTACCAGTGCTATATCTGGACATACATACGGAAACGAACCACTATACACACGGAAACGAACCACTTAGAAGTTGTACAAATTCTTTCACCTTTATTGAGGATCTTCAGAGCAGTGTACGATTTGCTTCATTGATCATTTATACTTGAATTTAAAATATTAATACTCCAACACTTGCAGTGACGTTTTATGACATTAGTTTCTGACGGAACTCAAATTCTTAGAATACACAAACCTAGTCTACTATTTATATTTGTTCTATTTGAACATATTATATATAAAAGCATTAGGCATATAGTTATCCAGAAGATGTTAAACTTTAAAATGCATAAAATCTTGTTGAACCTATTGCAAAACAACTACGTCCTGCAACTATATGCTAGAAAATATTGAATTACATATGCAATAGAGTTCTGAAACATTCAAAGAGGGAGTGATACAGAAATTGCTTGCTTACTCAAAACTAAAATCATTTGTTGGTCTTATGGATTAATTGTTTTTTCGAAAATTCTAAAAAAATCCAATTTTCACCCTGGATATATTTATTAGCTTTGAAATTCTTTGCTATTCATATTTGTTTTGTGAAAAGTAATCTTGGGTTTGTAGCATTTCATTACATAGAGAAATAAGCAAATAGACGAATAAGAAGGAAAGATACACTTACCAGTGCTATATCTGGACATACATACGGAATAGTGGTTCGTACTATACACACGGAAACGAACCACTTAGAAGTTGTACAAATTCTTTCACCTTTATTGAGGATCTTCAGAGCAGTGTACGATTTGTTTCATTGATCATTTATACTTGAATTTAAAATATTAATACTCCAACACTTGCAGTGACGTTTTATGCCCGAACCCAAGATTACTTTTCACAAAACAAATATGAATAGCAAAGAATTTCAAAGCTAATTTATATATATATATATATATATATATATATATATATATATATATATATATATATATATATATATATATATATGTATATATATATATATATATATATATATATATATATATATATATATATATATATATATATATATATAATCCAGATAATTAAAAATCATTGTTTGGAAGGACTGGCGCCCATTGAAATGAAAATCTCCAAGGACTATCTAAGGACTAAACTAAGGAAATAAATAAACAGTAAGTATCTACAAACCAAACAACCAACACCAATTATATCACTTAAATTAAATTTATTTTGAAATCTTAAATACTAAAATATAAAATTCATCACAATTGTCTCCCAATTGAACTACCAATATATATATATATATATATATATATATATATATATATATATATATATATATATATATATATATATATCTATATATATATATATATATATATATATATATATATATATATATATATATATATATATATACATATATATATATATATATATATATATATATATATATATATATATATATATATATATATATATATATATATATATAGGGAAAGGGAAATATTAGTCGTTATTGCGTCTCAATATTAGCTCCGGTTTTTTGCCATTTGCCTGTTTTGGAAATCCCCTCCGCGCGCCTTTGGCTAAATTACCTGGGGCTGCTGCTCAGCCACGATCTGATCATCGAAATGTAAATAGCAGAGTAGTATAAACATCTAGTCTCCTCTAAGTACACAGAAGCAGTGCCTTCGTGCCCCCGAAAGATGGTCGAAATCCTTGTCAATATTTATTCTGCTTAGCAAAGACAAACCGTACTTTAAATTCGCGCAAACCGATCGGGTCCTCTGCTCTGATCATCAGCGCAAAAAATACACAATTATCCGTTTGCTCTTTATTGGTTTCAAACAATACACAACAAAGTAGAAAGGGTGAAATAATAAAAGTGGGGAGTGGGGAATTAGTGCGCTTTTCTCCCTGAAAGGAAACTCGTGAATTGAGAGTAAAAACAATTAGTTCCATCTCAAGCCGATCGATTCTCTCCCAGTGTCCTGTCGGGCTTCCTTAATTTAAAAGAAAAGCAGTTACGTATACGCTTCCGGGTATTGTATTCCTGAACTATAGAAAATCCGCAAAATAAACAGAAAACATTTCTCGCCACCTTTTCGATTGAACTGAGAAAAGAACTGTCAGGGGTTCCGAGACATATATACACACGTTAAATTGTAAAAAAAAACGTGGAAGAATGTTTTTAGAAAATTAAAATTTAACCTTGCACTGGAAGGCAAATATTTTGCTTACATATTAGTTTTCTTTAAAAAGTTGTTGGGTTCATATCTGTAGGTACTCGCATAGCACAATGCATGTCGGCACAATAGATTCTGTTATGTTCCATTAATATTTGTTATTATAGGAAATCGTAAAGACGCCAGAACGCCACACGTGTATGTCAGATATCTGCGATCTGTCTGAAAAAATATGACCTCGCGTTATTGCCAATATAATAATTATTTTATTTGCTTACATTTACCTACAAACAAGTGGGTTCTCATACGCGATAAGGATATATTTTATATTTGAGTTGTGTTTGTGTTATAGTAGTGTAGGTACATTTAGAATTAAATGAAAACATGAAATTACACAGAAATGTTATTGTATGTGTTATAGTGTGTAGTGTATTAGACATAAGGTACCAACTGTATATTATATTCACTTCGCTGTACATAATTTAAATCTTGTTTCAAAGGATTCAGTACCAAATATTGCTGAACCTATTCTGCCGTCATAAGTAAAAGTGCAGTATCTACAAAAAAATTAAATTTGGGGTTATGTGCTTATAAGGTCAATACATGACCAATAAAGCGATTTTTGATGTTAAAACACAGCATTTATCTGAATTAATCCAAATAAACCACAATTTTAAACCACAGTATCTGCAAAACATGAAGCTTTTTGAAGTTAGAATGCAGTATCTACGTATAATAAACTAGAATGCAGTATAGATATTGCGTTCTTGCCTCGAATATGTATATACTGTATTTTAACTTCAAAATGCCGTGATCTAGTATACAGATACTTTGCTTTCCCGCTAATAAACTGATGTAATAGGTAACTGATGTTTTAACCGACAAAATTCTTCACACTTCAAATTCAGTCTTATAAATTATTTTGTACGCTACCGACAATATTAATTCATAAGGCAAGTCGTCTGCGAAATATTAATTTTGTTTGACAAATCTGCTTGTTTGGACCAGGGTTTTAGTTCGTGTTACGAAGTGTTATAAATGGTAAGTAGATTATGATTCTATGACATATTATTCTCTAACATATTATTTATAATATATTTTATATATATATATTTTCTATTCTGCTCAAAAATGAAGTAAAAGTCGAAGAAGTGACAATAATAAAAGTATAAAACCTCCTTTGAGGGAGAAATCTGCGAATTACAATTTCTCAAAAAAAGTCTGTAAAAACCATTTACCATATTCCAGATGCGTCGCAGAAGCCAATTGAAATTGACCAAGGTATTAAGTCGGACTTATTGAAAAACGTCCTACCATTAATGCCAAAAATCGACCTTCCCGTGATATAAACAGATTTTCTATAGATGAATTTATTATTGTATTGTTCTTTATTCGTCCATTTGGATTTTATTTCTTGTTTTCCATGTTCCACTTTTCCATATTTTTCTTATGTTTATATTTAATAGAATAAAAAAATAGAAATAATGGTTTGGCGTTTTCCTTAAAAAAAAACATTTTTTATATATAATTGGTAGTATTTATTTCGAAAAAGTATCCTTTTGTATCGCAAGTTGTTACATACTGCATATTAGTTTATGGTAATATATGGTTCTGTTTGAGGATAGAATGCAGTATAATCATAATTTACTAGATACTGCGTTTTAATTTCAATATTTGCACTTTTTCTGATTTTTCAAGTATCTGATTTTTTTTATGAAAAAACAAAATAATATCAAAACATTCCTAGTTTTATTGGAAAAAATGGAAAATTTTACTATTAATCAAAAAGCTACATTTTAATATAATCAAAGATATTGTACGAAAACTTGACGCTACATCATTTTCCTTTCTCCTGAACAATTTGCAATTATGTAGTTACTGCACTTTTACTTATGACGGCAGTATTACGCAACCCTATGGTGGATGACATAACCGCGAATATAATGTGCTTCGAGGATTATAGTGGCGTGACGGGCATTGCTATAAACGCCTAGACGCGTTAGAAGAGTGTAGAAATATCGAGAACCGAAGGCTAGCTCTATATAAACGGTTATCAGTGGCGGAGTGTTTCGCAGTAATTTGTGCGTAGGATGAACACACGTGATATATTCGTATTAGAAGTGGGATTAGACTGCCATATGATTTGGTGTTTGCCACACATGTAGAAGAGAATCACTTGCAGTTGAGGATTATGCAGAACAACTGGCCGACTAAAAAATATTAACGAATAATATTTTTCTTGGTATTTTATCCCGTTTTATTCTTTTATAATTAAATGAACATTTAATTGTTGCTTGTCGTATTATAAGAGCATTTAACTTCAAATTGGCAGAAGTAGTTACACCCTAGGATCTTAGGTGACATCCACATTCTTCAGGGGATCTCCAGAGACTACCAGAAAAGGTATACCTTGTATATTTTTATTACTCCACAGGAATTACCAGGTCTTATGTAAATTTTCAGTATTATCAGTTTTACCAAGGTTTACTAGTTATTTTATTGCACATGTCCAAATTTTCAGCTTGATTTAGTGTCAAGAGTAATTATTTATTTAATTTTCATTGTATTAACTTAGAGCCAGCCCTTCAGGCTACGTTTTATATTCAAATTTTACTGGCATTTTAGTGTGAATTTGAAAGCCCTTCATTAATTGTCAACATATTGTATATAAGAAAATATATCTCTTTTATCCTACTGTGTAAGTGACTCACAGAAGTGGTAACTGATAATCATTGTCTTAACATTTCTGCGGTACGGCAGTACTACTCTAGTACTACTCTAGCTCTAACCTGGCAACTAAATATTTATTTTTAAATATAAATTAAAAGTATAAAGTAAAAGAGATAATTCAAGTCCGTACTTGTAGAGCTGTGACTTCTCTATCTAAGGTGATACCATTAGGTACCCAGTTAGTATATATATATACATATATATATATATATATATATATATATATATATATATATATATATATATATATATATATATATATATATGCTAACTGGGTACCTAAGCGCTATGAGAGCCATCTAATCACTTACGACCTCCGGAAAAAATCTGAGCAGCCGATAGGCAAAATAAAAAATTCATAAATATACATCTGCTGGATGACCATTAACTCAGGTAAAATAAAGGAAGAGGTGTTATATAACTTTAATATATGAAGGACCCGGGATGATTCTTTAGTTTATCATTAAATTATCATCAGAATATGCATATGATATTACTCTCCAAAAGGCATACTGGGTAAATTCACGTCTCAAAATCTGGTGACCTCACGGTCTATTTGTTGCATGGCCAGTTTCAAATATTGAACATATATTGTCGATCCGGGTACAAAATATCATGTGTAGCTAATAAATATTTAAATAAATATTATTTATTCCCAGAGGATACTAGAGTTAAATAAGGTCTCCATAATATACACTTCTAACTAAGGATGTTATACAAAGTTACTAAAGCAATAAAGATACGCAATAAAAATGCGACTCAGGTAGTCTCCTTGAAGCTGTTTCTTTATATTTAAGTCCTGGATGATAAAAGGCCGAGAACGAGCTGCTGATAGAGAACGTGAAGCACTCATAAAGTACGAGCGTTTCGAGAGACACTAAATTAGAATCAATACATGTGGACTTTAGATTTATATGGCTTTAATATCTGCTTCGGCCCAATGTAACGTTCAGAGCACCTCACACGTTCTCTATTCGAATGGAAACTGGGTAACTGGTTTCTGCGACGGAAATTGGGGCATAGGGTGACCTTGAGACATAGCACAATTACTTATGGCTAAGTCTTCGTTACGTATGTATGTACAATTTGTACAAGCATATTATAAAATAAAATCCGGAGAATTTTAACTTTCTTTTTCATAAAATAATTACTAATTATTCATTATTAACTATTATTAGTTGTGGATATAAAAACGATGAAACACTTGTCGATGTGGCAACAAATATTTGCATCAGTACTAAGTAATCGACACACTTACATCATATCATAATAAAAATAAAGAATAAAATAAATATTGTTAGATACACCTAACTCTCTTTCTACATAAAATTCTAGCTAATAAGGATGCATATTTTGTCATTACTTGTTTTCCTAAAATAAGTTACTTTTCAGTTTCTCATTGTGGCATTTAACTATTTAAAAAACACGTTGTCATACATTTTATGCTTTCTTTTATATGTATTCTAGAGAAGACAGATGCCAATCTGTGTGTCTCTCGTTACATTCGATATATCTTTTGTTTTGTTATTAATTAAGTTTCAACCAATTGCCTACACACTCTTACATCCTACACCTTCATATAATAATCATCATTATTGTTATTTACAGTGCCTTCTATTCACTCTCTCTATCACTTTTTACATTGTGTTCTCTTATTTTTTTGCCTTAAAGAGTCCTTTATTGTCATTCAAACACAAACATAAATGATTTTATTGATTTATTTGAGGACACTTTATCAGATTTGTTACCAACTTGCAATAACATCTTTTGTATGGGTGACATTAATATTGATAAAAATCAAGGTTTGGAAAATTGTAAAACTATATAATTATCGCAAACAAATATTTTGCAACATTGAAAATTGTCTGCAAAAAAAAATCCACTTGTAATAAAAACATTTAGATATTTTAAACATTTTGATTACGTACATTTCAATAACGATCTTTAGTCACTCCTTTTGTAAAATATGTTTTTTTTCACAAAATAGCTACCACAAAAATACCATTTTTACGCATTTTTTTTCACATACTTAATTAATTGCTGGAAATAAAATCCATTTATTATTATTATTATCATCCGATTGATTTCTTGATTCAGGATTGATAAATGGTACGATATTTGGGATTAATTATGTTATAATTTTTCACCTGTATTAAATCTGGTATTGGTGACCTCAAGATTCAAGGTGCAGTCGAAAGAGCTTGATTACCGAAGGATAGAACCGCAAACAGGTCACCGGAGCAGTCTTCCCCCACATCGACAAAGTTTTCGACAGAATGTTGCATGATGAAGTTGATTGAATACTATCTGCGAGAGCGGACTGTCTAACCCAAAGTTGGGTGGATGCGCAAGCATAGACTCTGGACCTTGACGTAAAAATACTACATCGATGCCGCAATGAAGAAAGCAAAGCTACTGCTCCTTGGTCTACCCGAGGCTGGCGAAATATACAGCATTTTTCAGAATATCTTCATCATCCATACTATCCTACGTGACGTTCCACCTGATCTACTGTCCACAGCCACGGGACACACCGAAGATGTACGACAAGAGGATCCAAGCAGTGGAAGACATCACTCTTCCAACTGTATGAACCCAGAGGACGACGGGAATCCACAAATTGCCCACGGATTCCACTTCAGAAAAGCCTATATCATACAAGATCCGAAGTTGCAGACATGGATAATGGTAAGGACATAAGGACACAGGATAGCAAGAGTCCCTTAACTACTCGGTCAGTTGAGAATAGTACACTTGGTGCACATCGTTTTTCTCAACACCCTAAAATCACCATATGTGCTTAATTAATTTTTACTGTTATTAATTAAAACCGGTCAGTCAAATTGTTAGTTTGTCAGAAAGTCTAAATATTTTGACTAAAATTATGCTCAAGCTTTTAAATGGATTAGCTTAAATTAAAACCCAAGCGCAACCTCTAGAGTTTTACGTCTAGAGACCTCGTACCAATAATAAATCACAAATACACGAAGTACAATAAAATATGTTTTATAATTTCAGCTTTGCTGTGGCTTTTCTTTTCCCGGCGATAAAAACCAGATCACTCTTCGCAGTTATTTACAGTAAAACGGGGGTTTTATTTGTCGAGAATTCACCTGAGTGTGAAGGAGACGTGAGAGATTTTATTCTTATTCTACGACACTTCTGCCACAATTCCGTATCTAACAATAATTTACCGCACTGAAATATTGATCTCGTTGGACCTCCTGCAATAACCGACCGGCCATCGAATTTAAAAAAAATAGGAATACGTTGTTGGACTTCAGCACGTTGAAAATTGTTAGACTAGTACTGGATGAATTAAAAATGTATTTTATTGGGTGAAATTGCTTGAACGAAATCGTGAAATTACCTCTACCCTAAGTTTTGAACACAATATTTTGTGCAAGGTCGCGATGTTTTCCATTTTTTTACACCCTTTTTTTTTCGAAAACTGCTGTCTTGAACTTTCGATCTTGTTCAAATCGGCAGTAAACAACGGGAAATAATCAGTAAAATAATCCTTTGTTTTACGATTTTTTCAAGTAGGCGGACTGTCAGATAAACGTCAAATTAACACATCAAAAGCTATGCAGTATTTGTGGCATACATTTGTCTCTTTAAAAAATTATTTTTTCAAATTTCCTCAGAATCAGCTAGCAGCCCTCTGCTCCTGGTAATTTTGAATATGTTAATAAAACAATCTGCTGTTGGTAGTACTCTGGACGCAAAATATAATATATTCGGTATATTCGGCCAAATTTAAAATGGTGAATGTTCTTTCCTGGATTTTCACTTGCAATGCTACTAGAGGTCAAATTATATCCGTAAAATTTTTAGAGCTGACGAATATTTTGAAAATTCCATTTTATTGTTTAACATGATAATATAATGTTGGTGTGAAATTTTTATAATAATTATTGATTCCTTCTCATCAATATCATCAATTGTTACATTCAATAATTCGCTTCTTCTACATGCCCCATTAATGCCCAAATTAATTAATAGTTATTGTAAATTACAAAATGTTCTCTTTATATTTTTAGTAATTTTTGGATACAGTTATCGAAAAATAAAATTTGGATACTCATGAAATTAAATACTATTAAATGCTTAATTCTCTTAACAACATGTTTGTTACGTTAAAGACCGCGTGTTGTATCCATATTTGCATGTGTGTAATACTTCAGCATCTATTTAATTTGTTGTGTTTACTTTATTAAGCTATGTGTGCCCAGGCAACAAGAGGCAAAGAAAAAGAGAAAAAACCCGCGGCCTGTAACGTAATCTCGCAAGCTCGACGGTGTTCCTATTAGCACGAGAAGCACATTGTTGTTCTTTATGTGTAGAGCTTTGTATGTTTTCGAATAGAACATATTATTGTGGCGTCCATTTCCACCTCAGTTTACGATATCATATCGATGTTTTATTTCATGTCCTATGCACCGATCGCCCTATTTCTTTAAGGTCATGTTATATTAGTGGCTTACTGCGATATATACGTTTGGCAGATAATTTAATATATATATATATATATATATATATATATATATATATATATATATATATATATATATATATATATATATAGTTAATATGTAATATTTTAATTTATCGATGGAAAATACGGTTTGATTCTGCCTATATATGTTAGAATAGAATATGTAGATGTTACTTTAATTGATGTTTATTGTTTGAAAATCTTAATGTTATGGGCGCCAGTTCCCAGTCTTCGGGAACACTTGTAAAGTTACTAATTATAGATATTTTGTTCTCATTTGTTTTGATTTTATTTGTTCTGAAAATTGAAATTTTATTGACTTTGATAATTTTTATTTTATAAAAGAGAATTAAATTCTTTCCTCATGAATAGAGTTCAAATTAAGATTAGTAAGAGTTAGTTTTAGGCAAATGAATTTAAAATATGGGAGTATTATTATTATTGTATTTTTTTGCAAGTATCTTATAACCTGATGTTGTCCATCAGTGAAATATTATTATTAAGAAGAAAAGATTATTTTGTAAAGATTTGTTAACATTTATTTTATGGAAATCATATTTTGTTAAGGAGGTTATATGATTTTTTTAAATAAAATAAGAATATAACTACTATACTAACCTACCTAAATATCTTAGACTAGTAATATATATATATATATATATATATATATATATATATATATATATATATATACATATATATATATATATATACAGGACATTCAGAGTCCTAATAAATACATCAACAAAAAAATGGAAATTTTGTGTATACATCTACACAAGCAATAAGCATATACAGT
>CAXKVY010012532.1:0-15541 GCA_964058915.1 Tetropium fuscum | reverse complement strand
TTCAGTCTTGTATGAAACCCACGTAGTAACAGATGACGGATCTGATAGTAGTGGCCAAAGTGACATAGATAAACCTGAGCCCTCAGCTGCATTTAAGCGGAATAATTTAAATTTATCGCTCAGATATGTACTTATTTATTTTCTTTTGTCACAATTTTCATTAGTTATAAAAGTATATTTTTTAAATATGTTGATGTGTTCTTAATTTTCAACTTACCTGAAAATAGATGGAGAGGTTGGGGTTGAGGATGACGGTTCTTTCAGATGTTGAAAAATAAGAAAGATTAAAGAAGGAAGTGGTTAGAACAAAAGATAAAGGGGTGAAGGGAGAGCAAACGTGCACGATATAACGCCCTACCCTTAATTTGGTTTTACCTTAATTAGTGGCCTCTCATCCAGGAGCCGTTTACTTTTGGTTTTTTTAAATTTTCCCTATCGGCTGCTTAGATTTTACGGGGGTCGTGGGTATGTAATCAGATGGTAAATTAGAGGCTCTCGTAGTACTTAAATTACCCTTAGTATGTATCACTGTTTAGATAGATAAGTCACAGATAGACAGTTATTGAATTTATGTCTACTTTTAATTTATATTTTACAAACAAAATACTTTGGACGCCAGGTCAGCAGTACTGAAATAGTACAGTAGACCGCAGAAATGTAAAACAATAATTATCAGCTGTACCTTCTGTTAATCAGATCTTCACTTAATTAAATAAAACAGATGTCTTATAAAAATAATATATTACAATAAATAGTTAAAGACCTGGGGTATAGGTTCAAAATGAGATTAATGCTATATTAAAAAATTACAGATGAACCTGGGGGGCTCAATAATCACAGTAAAGCTAAAAAATATAATATGTAGCCTGAAGGGCTCTAAATTAAAACAATAAAATTGAAGCAAAAACTATTGACCCTAATCTAAGCTGGGAAATCCAACATTTACAAATAAATTATTTGATAAACCTTGGTAAAAGATGCAAACAATATGTTACTATAAGACCTGGCAATTCCTGTAATTTAAGACACAATTTATTATACCTAGTCCTGGTAGGGTTTTGGAGATCCCCTTGTGGAAATTGGACGTGGCCCAGGATCCTATGGTGCTGCTATCTCAGCAATAGCGACGATCTAGCAGAATTGGAATTTATCCCAAAGTTACAGCGGTGAAGTGGAGGAGAGATCTTCCAGTCCAGTTTTCGCAAAATGAAGCAATGTTCTGCAGAGCTTGGTTACAGGAGGAATTGCTTCTCGTTCGTCTCGTCAATAGAAGAAAAATTTACCAGTATCAAGTTTATCTTTACAATACAATTTGAAAGTAACCGAATATGTCTGAATTTCCAAGCTTGACTGAGAAATCAGGAGTAAAATTTCAAATTTACGAAAAATTAAACAGTTAATTAAATTAATTTAATAGAACTAAATTAATAAAAAGTGATCTGAGTTTTAATTAGATCCTAAAACCAAAAATAGGAAAATATTGAACCCACAGGTGAATGGGTACTTAATTATTCGAATAATTAAGTTAATTGGTAAGTTATTTATTTAATGACGTATATCAAATCGTATATCGGAGAAACACCCCTCAAAGTCACCGAAAAACCCTTTTTTTCAATTGTTTCAACAATAATTAAAAAGAATACACTAAAAAATGTTGAAATCGGATGACGTTCAAAACTTATACACTGTCCTAAGTACAAATAATAGTGTGTATCAATGCCATCCGATTTTGATTAAATTAACCCCTTATTTAGCCACCCTCCGAACCTCATTAAAATTATAATAATGCCAAAATTGTTGTAAATTCTTTTCAATGAATATTTACCGACTGTTATATCGATGGCACTTGGGAATTATTGAAAGATAAAGTAGAAGGTGGTATAATTTTTTTTTAATAAAACATCTTTTCCTATCGGCTGTATCCAGCCGTCCTTACCCAACTTTCATAAATTAACATAAGTAGTGATTTAGAAATTACCCGTAATGAGTACATAAAATATATTGGTATTTACATTGACAAAAACCTAAAATAGGACAAACAATCACTTTATGTTACGAAAAAGATTCAAATTTTTAAATGTTTAAATGAAAATCTTATATCATTCTTTGATCGATGGAATTGGGCAAAAAAACATTTTAAAAATTATCCACATGAAAAAAATTAAGTTACTGATCAGATCTTCTATACAATCAGTCATAAGTTCAGAGTCTGAATTCAGAGATCAGAGTCTGAATTAAGATATTAATATCTGAAATCAGAGATTAACGTCTAAATTCAGAGATTAAAGTCTGAAATCAGAGTTTAATGTCTGAATTCAGAGATTAAAGTCTGAGTAAAAAAAAATTACAGACATGGCCCTTCTAGGACTTTGTACGATTCTGTAGCAGCAATAGTTCCATATTTTGTAGTTATTTTGAAGGAGAGGTTACCGTTTCAGCACTAACGCAATTACTAGATAAACCATCATGTATAAATTATGGTCTGGAAGCCATCATCGACGAATAACGGGATAAAATAGTAAACGAAAATTACGGATAATAGTTAACACCAACAGACAGCTCTATCCGTGACTTATTTTTTCACTTCTGTATTTTCCAGGGTCTCACTACATCCACTCCAAATATATATTTAGAGGATTTTCGGTTCATTGCATTCAATCTCTTATCGTTACGCTCAGACCTATCGAGACCCAGCCATGTTGCCTTTAAATATTTTTTCAAGCGTTTTAAACCCGTCCTATAGCGAAAATACAGTTATATGTAGGGCTCGATGTGGCACTGTTTCGGTTTCAAACGGAATTGTTCAAACTCATATAAAATTTCTGTTGAATTTATGGGCACTTATTCTTGATTTCGTTTTAGTGCTTTGTTGCCGGATAATATTCGCGTCTGGTCAATTCTAAAGCTGCGGTTGGGATAGTTATTGTTCAAGGGATAATAATATTCTGGTTTGCAGATATGGTATGTATGATATAGGTGATTTCTTAAACATTTTATTTACCTATGCTTCCGCAATAGATAAACACAGAAATAAGACAAACGCAAACTGCCAACAACCGTTGATTTCTTTCAGAGAATGAACTCGAAATTAATATAGAAATTAATATAATGAATCACAGCTGATGTAAAGTAACATAGTACTATGTAATTTTCTCACTCAACGTCAACTGACAATTACCAGCTACGTGGCTACCACGGTACGGCACGGTACGGTTATACCAGATTGTTGCAAAAACATTTAAGATGGCATCAAATAGGTCGCCACGCCTACCTTTTCTCTGAATAAAATTCAGTCAAAAATAAGTAATAATTTCAAGTAAAATTATTTAATCAGTTTAAGTAGTTAAAAGTTATATAAAATTGGACTGCATGTGTTTCCATACCTAGCTTGTTATAATAATATTTTAAAATTAAGTGATATTGGATGTAAATTTGGATAGAATATTTTTGGTAAGGAAACAGTGAATTAAAATAGGCAGTTTCCAAGAAAGTTCACTCCCAGATTTAATCCTCGTTTCATTAAGAATTTCAGTCGGTTAAATAACAAGTGCGTGAAATCAACAAAAATTAAATTAGTCCTACGGGAAATAGTATCCAGATCCAGCAGAAATTACGATAATTGTAGATTCCAGCAACCAACATTCCAACCCAGCTTCCTTAAAGTGCCGCTAGAAGTGATTTTGAATAAATTAATGTCTAATTCCATGATAACAATTCTTTTTCTTCTTTGATTCTAAAATAATTTTAAAACCTATATGCCACATGTATTACATTTTATAGTATAAATTTGAGAAAGGTAATATCACAATAGCAATAGTTGATTTTCCAGTTTCACTTAAGATACTCAAATTTCAATAAAACAAAATCAAATGATTCAGCTTATTTTGAACCTCCTCTAAGGTGAGGTGATTTTCATGCTCTAATATTATATATATATATATATATATATATATATATATATATATATATATATATATATATATATATATATATATATATATATATATATATATATATCTATATATATATATATATATATATATATATATATATATATATATATATATATATATATATATATATATATATATATATATATATATATATATATATATATATATATATATATATATATATATATATATATATTTTGTGAAAAGTAATCTTGGGTTTGTAGCATTTCATTACATAGAGAAATAAGCAAATAGACGAATAACAAGGAAACATATACACTTACCAGTGCTATATCTGGACATACATACGGAAACGAACCACTATACACACGGAAACGAACCACTTAGAAGTTGTACAAATTCTTTCACCTTTATTGAGGATCTTCAGAGCAGTGTACGATTTGCTTCATTGATCATTTATACTTGAATTTAAAATATTAATACTCCAACACTTGCAGTGACGTTTTATGACATTAGTTTCTGACGGAACTCAAATTCTTAGAATACACAAACCTAGTCTACTATTTATATTTGTTCTATTTGAACATATTATATATAAAAGCATTAGGCATATAGTTATCCAGAAGATGTTAAACTTTAAAATGCATAAAATCTTGTTGAACCTATTGCAAAACAACTACGTCCTGCAACTATATGCTAGAAAATATTGAATTACATATGCAATAGAGTTCTGAAACATTCAAAGAGGGAGTGATACAGAAATTGCTTGCTTACTCAAAACTAAAATCATTTGTTGGTCTTATGGATTAATTGTTTTTTCGAAAATTCTAAAAAAATCCAATTTTCACCCTGGATATATTTATTAGCTTTGAAATTCTTTGCTATTCATATTTGTTTTGTGAAAAGTAATCTTGGGTTTGTAGCATTTCATTACATAGAGAAATAAGCAAATAGACGAATAAGAAGGAAAGATACACTTACCAGTGCTATATCTGGACATACATACGGAATAGTGGTTCGTACTATACACACGGAAACGAACCACTTAGAAGTTGTACAAATTCTTTCACCTTTATTGAGGATCTTCAGAGCAGTGTACGATTTGTTTCATTGATCATTTATACTTGAATTTAAAATATTAATACTCCAACACTTGCAGTGACGTTTTATGCCCGAACCCAAGATTACTTTTCACAAAACAAATATGAATAGCAAAGAATTTCAAAGCTAATTTATATATATATATATATATATATATATATATATATATATATATATATATATATATATATATATATATATATGTATATATATATATATATATATATATATATATATATATATATATATATATATATATATATATATATAATCCAGATAATTAAAAATCATTGTTTGGAAGGACTGGCGCCCATTGAAATGAAAATCTCCAAGGACTATCTAAGGACTAAACTAAGGAAATAAATAAACAGTAAGTATCTACAAACCAAACAACCAACACCAATTATATCACTTAAATTAAATTTATTTTGAAATCTTAAATACTAAAATATAAAATTCATCACAATTGTCTCCCAATTGAACTACCAATATATATATATATATATATATATATATATATATATATATATATATATATATATATATATATATATATATCTATATATATATATATATATATATATATATATATATATATATATATATATATATATATACATATATATATATATATATATATATATATATATATATATATATATATATATATATATATATATATATATATATATATAGGGAAAGGGAAATATTAGTCGTTATTGCGTCTCAATATTAGCTCCGGTTTTTTGCCATTTGCCTGTTTTGGAAATCCCCTCCGCGCGCCTTTGGCTAAATTACCTGGGGCTGCTGCTCAGCCACGATCTGATCATCGAAATGTAAATAGCAGAGTAGTATAAACATCTAGTCTCCTCTAAGTACACAGAAGCAGTGCCTTCGTGCCCCCGAAAGATGGTCGAAATCCTTGTCAATATTTATTCTGCTTAGCAAAGACAAACCGTACTTTAAATTCGCGCAAACCGATCGGGTCCTCTGCTCTGATCATCAGCGCAAAAAATACACAATTATCCGTTTGCTCTTTATTGGTTTCAAACAATACACAACAAAGTAGAAAGGGTGAAATAATAAAAGTGGGGAGTGGGGAATTAGTGCGCTTTTCTCCCTGAAAGGAAACTCGTGAATTGAGAGTAAAAACAATTAGTTCCATCTCAAGCCGATCGATTCTCTCCCAGTGTCCTGTCGGGCTTCCTTAATTTAAAAGAAAAGCAGTTACGTATACGCTTCCGGGTATTGTATTCCTGAACTATAGAAAATCCGCAAAATAAACAGAAAACATTTCTCGCCACCTTTTCGATTGAACTGAGAAAAGAACTGTCAGGGGTTCCGAGACATATATACACACGTTAAATTGTAAAAAAAAACGTGGAAGAATGTTTTTAGAAAATTAAAATTTAACCTTGCACTGGAAGGCAAATATTTTGCTTACATATTAGTTTTCTTTAAAAAGTTGTTGGGTTCATATCTGTAGGTACTCGCATAGCACAATGCATGTCGGCACAATAGATTCTGTTATGTTCCATTAATATTTGTTATTATAGGAAATCGTAAAGACGCCAGAACGCCACACGTGTATGTCAGATATCTGCGATCTGTCTGAAAAAATATGACCTCGCGTTATTGCCAATATAATAATTATTTTATTTGCTTACATTTACCTACAAACAAGTGGGTTCTCATACGCGATAAGGATATATTTTATATTTGAGTTGTGTTTGTGTTATAGTAGTGTAGGTACATTTAGAATTAAATGAAAACATGAAATTACACAGAAATGTTATTGTATGTGTTATAGTGTGTAGTGTATTAGACATAAGGTACCAACTGTATATTATATTCACTTCGCTGTACATAATTTAAATCTTGTTTCAAAGGATTCAGTACCAAATATTGCTGAACCTATTCTGCCGTCATAAGTAAAAGTGCAGTATCTACAAAAAAATTAAATTTGGGGTTATGTGCTTATAAGGTCAATACATGACCAATAAAGCGATTTTTGATGTTAAAACACAGCATTTATCTGAATTAATCCAAATAAACCACAATTTTAAACCACAGTATCTGCAAAACATGAAGCTTTTTGAAGTTAGAATGCAGTATCTACGTATAATAAACTAGAATGCAGTATAGATATTGCGTTCTTGCCTCGAATATGTATATACTGTATTTTAACTTCAAAATGCCGTGATCTAGTATACAGATACTTTGCTTTCCCGCTAATAAACTGATGTAATAGGTAACTGATGTTTTAACCGACAAAATTCTTCACACTTCAAATTCAGTCTTATAAATTATTTTGTACGCTACCGACAATATTAATTCATAAGGCAAGTCGTCTGCGAAATATTAATTTTGTTTGACAAATCTGCTTGTTTGGACCAGGGTTTTAGTTCGTGTTACGAAGTGTTATAAATGGTAAGTAGATTATGATTCTATGACATATTATTCTCTAACATATTATTTATAATATATTTTATATATATATATTTTCTATTCTGCTCAAAAATGAAGTAAAAGTCGAAGAAGTGACAATAATAAAAGTATAAAACCTCCTTTGAGGGAGAAATCTGCGAATTACAATTTCTCAAAAAAAGTCTGTAAAAACCATTTACCATATTCCAGATGCGTCGCAGAAGCCAATTGAAATTGACCAAGGTATTAAGTCGGACTTATTGAAAAACGTCCTACCATTAATGCCAAAAATCGACCTTCCCGTGATATAAACAGATTTTCTATAGATGAATTTATTATTGTATTGTTCTTTATTCGTCCATTTGGATTTTATTTCTTGTTTTCCATGTTCCACTTTTCCATATTTTTCTTATGTTTATATTTAATAGAATAAAAAAATAGAAATAATGGTTTGGCGTTTTCCTTAAAAAAAAACATTTTTTATATATAATTGGTAGTATTTATTTCGAAAAAGTATCCTTTTGTATCGCAAGTTGTTACATACTGCATATTAGTTTATGGTAATATATGGTTCTGTTTGAGGATAGAATGCAGTATAATCATAATTTACTAGATACTGCGTTTTAATTTCAATATTTGCACTTTTTCTGATTTTTCAAGTATCTGATTTTTTTTATGAAAAAACAAAATAATATCAAAACATTCCTAGTTTTATTGGAAAAAATGGAAAATTTTACTATTAATCAAAAAGCTACATTTTAATATAATCAAAGATATTGTACGAAAACTTGACGCTACATCATTTTCCTTTCTCCTGAACAATTTGCAATTATGTAGTTACTGCACTTTTACTTATGACGGCAGTATTACGCAACCCTATGGTGGATGACATAACCGCGAATATAATGTGCTTCGAGGATTATAGTGGCGTGACGGGCATTGCTATAAACGCCTAGACGCGTTAGAAGAGTGTAGAAATATCGAGAACCGAAGGCTAGCTCTATATAAACGGTTATCAGTGGCGGAGTGTTTCGCAGTAATTTGTGCGTAGGATGAACACACGTGATATATTCGTATTAGAAGTGGGATTAGACTGCCATATGATTTGGTGTTTGCCACACATGTAGAAGAGAATCACTTGCAGTTGAGGATTATGCAGAACAACTGGCCGACTAAAAAATATTAACGAATAATATTTTTCTTGGTATTTTATCCCGTTTTATTCTTTTATAATTAAATGAACATTTAATTGTTGCTTGTCGTATTATAAGAGCATTTAACTTCAAATTGGCAGAAGTAGTTACACCCTAGGATCTTAGGTGACATCCACATTCTTCAGGGGATCTCCAGAGACTACCAGAAAAGGTATACCTTGTATATTTTTATTACTCCACAGGAATTACCAGGTCTTATGTAAATTTTCAGTATTATCAGTTTTACCAAGGTTTACTAGTTATTTTATTGCACATGTCCAAATTTTCAGCTTGATTTAGTGTCAAGAGTAATTATTTATTTAATTTTCATTGTATTAACTTAGAGCCAGCCCTTCAGGCTACGTTTTATATTCAAATTTTACTGGCATTTTAGTGTGAATTTGAAAGCCCTTCATTAATTGTCAACATATTGTATATAAGAAAATATATCTCTTTTATCCTACTGTGTAAGTGACTCACAGAAGTGGTAACTGATAATCATTGTCTTAACATTTCTGCGGTACGGCAGTACTACTCTAGTACTACTCTAGCTCTAACCTGGCAACTAAATATTTATTTTTAAATATAAATTAAAAGTATAAAGTAAAAGAGATAATTCAAGTCCGTACTTGTAGAGCTGTGACTTCTCTATCTAAGGTGATACCATTAGGTACCCAGTTAGTATATATATATACATATATATATATATATATATATATATATATATATATATATATATATATATATATATATATATATATATATGCTAACTGGGTACCTAAGCGCTATGAGAGCCATCTAATCACTTACGACCTCCGGAAAAAATCTGAGCAGCCGATAGGCAAAATAAAAAATTCATAAATATACATCTGCTGGATGACCATTAACTCAGGTAAAATAAAGGAAGAGGTGTTATATAACTTTAATATATGAAGGACCCGGGATGATTCTTTAGTTTATCATTAAATTATCATCAGAATATGCATATGATATTACTCTCCAAAAGGCATACTGGGTAAATTCACGTCTCAAAATCTGGTGACCTCACGGTCTATTTGTTGCATGGCCAGTTTCAAATATTGAACATATATTGTCGATCCGGGTACAAAATATCATGTGTAGCTAATAAATATTTAAATAAATATTATTTATTCCCAGAGGATACTAGAGTTAAATAAGGTCTCCATAATATACACTTCTAACTAAGGATGTTATACAAAGTTACTAAAGCAATAAAGATACGCAATAAAAATGCGACTCAGGTAGTCTCCTTGAAGCTGTTTCTTTATATTTAAGTCCTGGATGATAAAAGGCCGAGAACGAGCTGCTGATAGAGAACGTGAAGCACTCATAAAGTACGAGCGTTTCGAGAGACACTAAATTAGAATCAATACATGTGGACTTTAGATTTATATGGCTTTAATATCTGCTTCGGCCCAATGTAACGTTCAGAGCACCTCACACGTTCTCTATTCGAATGGAAACTGGGTAACTGGTTTCTGCGACGGAAATTGGGGCATAGGGTGACCTTGAGACATAGCACAATTACTTATGGCTAAGTCTTCGTTACGTATGTATGTACAATTTGTACAAGCATATTATAAAATAAAATCCGGAGAATTTTAACTTTCTTTTTCATAAAATAATTACTAATTATTCATTATTAACTATTATTAGTTGTGGATATAAAAACGATGAAACACTTGTCGATGTGGCAACAAATATTTGCATCAGTACTAAGTAATCGACACACTTACATCATATCATAATAAAAATAAAGAATAAAATAAATATTGTTAGATACACCTAACTCTCTTTCTACATAAAATTCTAGCTAATAAGGATGCATATTTTGTCATTACTTGTTTTCCTAAAATAAGTTACTTTTCAGTTTCTCATTGTGGCATTTAACTATTTAAAAAACACGTTGTCATACATTTTATGCTTTCTTTTATATGTATTCTAGAGAAGACAGATGCCAATCTGTGTGTCTCTCGTTACATTCGATATATCTTTTGTTTTGTTATTAATTAAGTTTCAACCAATTGCCTACACACTCTTACATCCTACACCTTCATATAATAATCATCATTATTGTTATTTACAGTGCCTTCTATTCACTCTCTCTATCACTTTTTACATTGTGTTCTCTTATTTTTTTGCCTTAAAGAGTCCTTTATTGTCATTCAAACACAAACATAAATGATTTTATTGATTTATTTGAGGACACTTTATCAGATTTGTTACCAACTTGCAATAACATCTTTTGTATGGGTGACATTAATATTGATAAAAATCAAGGTTTGGAAAATTGTAAAACTATATAATTATCGCAAACAAATATTTTGCAACATTGAAAATTGTCTGCAAAAAAAAATCCACTTGTAATAAAAACATTTAGATATTTTAAACATTTTGATTACGTACATTTCAATAACGATCTTTAGTCACTCCTTTTGTAAAATATGTTTTTTTTCACAAAATAGCTACCACAAAAATACCATTTTTACGCATTTTTTTTCACATACTTAATTAATTGCTGGAAATAAAATCCATTTATTATTATTATTATCATCCGATTGATTTCTTGATTCAGGATTGATAAATGGTACGATATTTGGGATTAATTATGTTATAATTTTTCACCTGTATTAAATCTGGTATTGGTGACCTCAAGATTCAAGGTGCAGTCGAAAGAGCTTGATTACCGAAGGATAGAACCGCAAACAGGTCACCGGAGCAGTCTTCCCCCACATCGACAAAGTTTTCGACAGAATGTTGCATGATGAAGTTGATTGAATACTATCTGCGAGAGCGGACTGTCTAACCCAAAGTTGGGTGGATGCGCAAGCATAGACTCTGGACCTTGACGTAAAAATACTACATCGATGCCGCAATGAAGAAAGCAAAGCTACTGCTCCTTGGTCTACCCGAGGCTGGCGAAATATACAGCATTTTTCAGAATATCTTCATCATCCATACTATCCTACGTGACGTTCCACCTGATCTACTGTCCACAGCCACGGGACACACCGAAGATGTACGACAAGAGGATCCAAGCAGTGGAAGACATCACTCTTCCAACTGTATGAACCCAGAGGACGACGGGAATCCACAAATTGCCCACGGATTCCACTTCAGAAAAGCCTATATCATACAAGATCCGAAGTTGCAGACATGGATAATGGTAAGGACATAAGGACACAGGATAGCAAGAGTCCCTTAACTACTCGGTCAGTTGAGAATAGTACACTTGGTGCACATCGTTTTTCTCAACACCCTAAAATCACCATATGTGCTTAATTAATTTTTACTGTTATTAATTAAAACCGGTCAGTCAAATTGTTAGTTTGTCAGAAAGTCTAAATATTTTGACTAAAATTATGCTCAAGCTTTTAAATGGATTAGCTTAAATTAAAACCCAAGCGCAACCTCTAGAGTTTTACGTCTAGAGACCTCGTACCAATAATAAATCACAAATACACGAAGTACAATAAAATATGTTTTATAATTTCAGCTTTGCTGTGGCTTTTCTTTTCCCGGCGATAAAAACCAGATCACTCTTCGCAGTTATTTACAGTAAAACGGGGGTTTTATTTGTCGAGAATTCACCTGAGTGTGAAGGAGACGTGAGAGATTTTATTCTTATTCTACGACACTTCTGCCACAATTCCGTATCTAACAATAATTTACCGCACTGAAATATTGATCTCGTTGGACCTCCTGCAATAACCGACCGGCCATCGAATTTAAAAAAAATAGGAATACGTTGTTGGACTTCAGCACGTTGAAAATTGTTAGACTAGTACTGGATGAATTAAAAATGTATTTTATTGGGTGAAATTGCTTGAACGAAATCGTGAAATTACCTCTACCCTAAGTTTTGAACACAATATTTTGTGCAAGGTCGCGATGTTTTCCATTTTTTTACACCCTTTTTTTTTCGAAAACTGCTGTCTTGAACTTTCGATCTTGTTCAAATCGGCAGTAAACAACGGGAAATAATCAGTAAAATAATCCTTTGTTTTACGATTTTTTCAAGTAGGCGGACTGTCAGATAAACGTCAAATTAACACATCAAAAGCTATGCAGTATTTGTGGCATACATTTGTCTCTTTAAAAAATTATTTTTTCAAATTTCCTCAGAATCAGCTAGCAGCCCTCTGCTCCTGGTAATTTTGAATATGTTAATAAAACAATCTGCTGTTGGTAGTACTCTGGACGCAAAATATAATATATTCGGTATATTCGGCCAAATTTAAAATGGTGAATGTTCTTTCCTGGATTTTCACTTGCAATGCTACTAGAGGTCAAATTATATCCGTAAAATTTTTAGAGCTGACGAATATTTTGAAAATTCCATTTTATTGTTTAACATGATAATATAATGTTGGTGTGAAATTTTTATAATAATTATTGATTCCTTCTCATCAATATCATCAATTGTTACATTCAATAATTCGCTTCTTCTACATGCCCCATTAATGCCCAAATTAATTAATAGTTATTGTAAATTACAAAATGTTCTCTTTATATTTTTAGTAATTTTTGGATACAGTTATCGAAAAATAAAATTTGGATACTCATGAAATTAAATACTATTAAATGCTTAATTCTCTTAACAACATGTTTGTTACGTTAAAGACCGCGTGTTGTATCCATATTTGCATGTGTGTAATACTTCAGCATCTATTTAATTTGTTGTGTTTACTTTATTAAGCTATGTGTGCCCAGGCAACAAGAGGCAAAGAAAAAGAGAAAAAACCCGCGGCCTGTAACGTAATCTCGCAAGCTCGACGGTGTTCCTATTAGCACGAGAAGCACATTGTTGTTCTTTATGTGTAGAGCTTTGTATGTTTTCGAATAGAACATATTATTGTGGCGTCCATTTCCACCTCAGTTTACGATATCATATCGATGTTTTATTTCATGTCCTATGCACCGATCGCCCTATTTCTTTAAGGTCATGTTATATTAGTGGCTTACTGCGATATATACGTTTGGCAGATAATTTAATATATATATATATATATATATATATATATATATATATATATATATATATATATATATATATATATATATAGTTAATATGTAATATTTTAATTTATCGATGGAAAATACGGTTTGATTCTGCCTATATATGTTAGAATAGAATATGTAGATGTTACTTTAATTGATGTTTATTGTTTGAAAATCTTAATGTTATGGGCGCCAGTTCCCAGTCTTCGGGAACACTTGTAAAGTTACTAATTATAGATATTTTGTTCTCATTTGTTTTGATTTTATTTGTTCTGAAAATTGAAATTTTATTGACTTTGATAATTTTTATTTTATAAAAGAGAATTAAATTCTTTCCTCATGAATAGAGTTCAAATTAAGATTAGTAAGAGTTAGTTTTAGGCAAATGAATTTAAAATATGGGAGTATTATTATTATTGTATTTTTTTGCAAGTATCTTATAACCTGATGTTGTCCATCAGTGAAATATTATTATTAAGAAGAAAAGATTATTTTGTAAAGATTTGTTAACATTTATTTTATGGAAATCATATTTTGTTAAGGAGGTTATATGATTTTTTTAAATAAAATAAGAATATAACTACTATACTAACCTACCTAAATATCTTAGACTAGTAAATATATATATATATATATATATATATATATATATATATATATATATATACATATATATATATATATATACAGGACATTCAGAGTCCTAATAAATACATCAACAAAAAAATGGAAATTTTGTGTATACATCTACACAAGCAATAAGCATATACAGTCAGCAGGGGTTGTAAAAATATGGTTTTGTTGTTTATTACCTTATGATCATCAAAGGTAATCCAACGTAAACAAAACCTGTGAACAAAAAACACTCGCACTACACTGCACTATTTTGAGAATTTTCCCTCTCGCGTTGTTATGCTGAAATCTGCAAACTCGAACTCGAAAATGGCGTCTCTGAGATGTAATAGCATTTATCTGATGCTGGACGGCTCTGGAATCAACAAATCAGGATATCTCGAACTACTGGATGTGAAATTTTACTCTTTATGATTCCTCTTCTTTAATTAATATGAAATCCTACACGGATATCTGGAAGCTCGTAGACCTATGACCTCATAGCAATCTACTTTGTTGAAAAACTTGCTGTAATCTCTTGTATTCTGCATAAAACTAGATACACCCGTTGACAAACACTTTAAGTTACTATTATCTATTTTAAACTTAATATTTTTATAGATACAACAATTACGTGGCGACCTCCTTGAATGCCTTTTGCATACTCCTTATTCCTTATTATTTATTACTAAGGAAATGGTTTTTACGAAACAAAATATAATTTCCTTGTTGCCAAGCATGACAACTTTTGTTTGAACATTTGAAGCCTTTACTAATTTAATTTTCATTATTTCACAAAAAATATACACTGAAAGTAATTTTCAAAGTATATCCAGGATATTTGCACTGTTTAGTTTACTTTACGGCTGTTATTTTCGGTTGCGATTCTTTGAGGTACTCTGAATTTTCTACTTTATTTTATTACGCTATGATATTAAACGAGACTGACCAACCGCGGCGTAGATATTCTTGCCCCGTGATGATTGTCTTTCCTTATTCAATGCACTATGATTTTGTTCTCATACCTCTTTGTCTGACACATTATTATTTGCCATTTGCTTTCTGTTGATATGTATTTTAATGAATTCTTAGACAATTTTCTGTTCATTTTTAAGCTATTTTCTTCACTGGTCAGGATCTTCAGTGATCAATGAAATAGATCGTACACTGCTCTGAAGATCCTCAATGAAGGTGAAAACACTTGTACAACTTGGATCATTTCCGTGTGTATTTCCAGATATAGCACTGATAAGTGTATCTTCCTTATTATTC
>CAXKVY010012531.1:0-20160 GCA_964058915.1 Tetropium fuscum | reverse complement strand
CAGCAAAAAATAACATCAAAATAACATTAACTTTAATTGGTTTTGGACATTATATGTACACTGCTTGGTACACTAAGCTATAAGACTCAAACATAGGAATGTGTATCATTTTTGACAATAAAATCTGGTTTTTGAATCTTTCGTGTAAGAGAAGCATCTTTTTCTTGTTCCAAGAGAAATTAGTTGGTTTTTTTGCCTGGACGAGGTATCAGCAACTTCTTGTTTTCTACTTTCACTTTACTTTCACTCACGCCCTACGGTCTTACAGACACCAAAGGAATTGCACCAGCAGGAAAGAAATAAATGGGTCAAATATTATCACAAGAAAGATGGTCTTTTTGTGCCACTTTTATCTCTATTTCACTTCTATCTCTATTTCACCGCTTTTCATCTTTCCACGTGTGAGAACAAAACAGACTTATCTTGCAGGAAGTGTACCAGGAAGTGTTTACGCAACTGTCTTGTTTCCTGTGATAAACTATAGAATACACGAAAGAAAATACGTTGAGTAATATGCAAATTTACACGAAATGCTCTCATCTTAACAGATCAACAGAGAGAAAATAAATAACAAAGTTTATCAGGAATAATCAAACCATGGGAATACAGTACGGTTTTCCCTCTGTACCTGTACGTGGGTTGGTGTTGATGCGACAACAAAGGTAAAATAATCTCGAAATTAATGTGTGCTATACAAAGATGATGCATTCTGTACTTTAGCAAAAATGTCGCTTCCGCTGAAAGCTCCATGTGCCACTATTATTCTGGAGAATGAAAGAAATGTATGCATTATTTTACTTTTTTGTAAGATGTTGCGGATGAGAAGAACAGAGTGGAACTTTTGCTTTTAGTCCAGTAAAACATTAATAAAAACATGACCCTAAACTATTAAACTATAATATTAATATAATTTAGCTGCAGCATGTATCAGTTATCTTATGGGTGAATAATGGAATTATTTGAGATGAGTTTCAATAATTATTAGTAAAGTATGTGTTAGCGATATGAAAATCAGTAGATCGATTGATAAATTTGATAGGTTTCAAACTATACATACAATTACTTAGATATAATTAGAAACAATTTTTATACAATATAAATGGAATTCAAAATAAAATTACTTTAGTTCCACAATCTGTTAGAACTAGAAAATGTAAATTGCATCAAACTACTTACCTTATTGCTGTATCTAACAATTTTGGGCCTATAACTGAGTATACAAGTTACATATATCGCTTTCAAGTTATAATCAAAGTCAGTATCAGTAACTTTATCAGGCCATATCTTGAAACAAAAAAATCATAGTATATTATGTATTATTCATAACGCAAGGATTCCATCCAGAAAACTGCCCAATACAAGACGATATTTGTGTTTTTCCCCTAAAATAAAAAATATTTTTTGAAATTTTTTACAAAAAAATTCAAATGTACTTTTTTTATTCTCTTACTAATAAAAGGTACTGTCACCAGGTTCTACAGGAATGATAAATTTATTGATATATTTGCGTAGATAATTAACTTCAAAGCAAAGCTTTTACCTTCCAAAAATATTTTTTGTTCCATATTTTTTATTTCTAAATAAAAAATAATTCGGGTGGTTTATTTTTACTCCCACAAACATTACATAACAACTAAATTTGTTTATTATACGTGGTCCTTAATTGATTTATTATACGTATACAACTATTCGAAACATCGTATCGCAATATTTTTTTTATTCGTGTAAAATTATGCATTTTCACTAAAGTGAAATTGGTTTAATTTTTTATATGAAAAATAGACTTAGATATTAGGATTGGTTTATTTTGCAGATCGATAAATAGTTATTAATTTTTCTAAAAAATATGGGCCATTTTTTTTAAACTGCACCTTTCTTACACTTTATAACATGTTTTTTGAATTTTTGGTGTCTTTAATTTTACGGTTGGACAGCTGAATGATTGTTTAATTTAATTATTACTTTCTGACATAATTTTCAATATTACAGTAAGTATCTAGTAAGAGCTACTAAACCTCAAATTTTAAAGTATTTTCAATGAATAATGTAAGTTACTAATGCTTAAACATTGAAATCGCTAAAACATATTTTTTGCGTTTTCTTGCAGTCTACCTTCACGAAAAATAATGTTACGATAAATTAATTTGCATATATTTACAGTAAATTTAATAATGAATAAATCATCAACTATCTTTTCAATTCAACCACTACGAAAAAAGTTATAAGCGAAAGTGGGTGTATAAGAAAAAAAATTGTTTTTGCAATTTGTATTTTTTTGCAATTTCGCAATAACAATTGCGCTTAGGACAAAATTATAATTCTGAATAATCAGAACATATACCAAAGTGATTAGACAAGGTTCTGTATGGGCATAAATTTCGTTATTGAATGTTTGAACTAGTTTTAATATAGAAATTATTGTTTTTAAGTTTCTTAAATTTATAAAATATTAACCAATAAAAAAATCATCACCTCTGATATTATTTTGAGGTTTGTTGTCATGCGTTTCCAGTTCCATTTATTGGTTCAACAAAGAAAATATATTATATATCTATTAAATGTTATAGATATGTTCCCTCCTTCATTGTTTTCAAAATTTTCATTTTAAAGCATTACATGTATTTCCATTAAAATCGTATTCTGGAATTATTATATCATTCACTAGGCCTGCCGTACTATTTGTAACTACTTACGTCGATGCGCTTCATCTTAGCCATTCCCAGTTATGAGACAATCTCTAGAAACTGCACTCAAGGTATAATATAAATCTGCAAGAACCGACGCAATTATCCAAGTAGAATTGAAGAAAAATAAACATCCACGAAGTACGCTAGCGGCGTGCCTCCTTGGAATTAGCATTCCTACTTTCGACAGAAGTGGTCGGCAGAAGTAAGAATAGACTCGAATTTCCACATTTTTTCACTTCACATTTCCGACAAAATATCACTAGAAAAAAACTGGTCGAGTTTTACAGAAAACAGCAGCTTTTGGATCAGTCATTTTAACAAACAAATTTTCTCATCTCTAATGCGGATATCAGCGTCACCCAATACCTTTGACTCAGCCGGGGTTATCTAATAGAAATTGTGTAATATACAAAAACCGTAGAATAAGGAATATTTATAGTATGATTATATATTTATAGTATGATTATATATTTAGTCTTTGTCAAGCAATCGTTGAATGCACATCATTGTAATCATTGTTCAAGTATTTTGGTATTAAAATACAATTGTGAATCATATACTGCGTGTTTGTGTACCCGGCCCCAACTGACTACATCAGAAGTGGTTTAACCGTGTAGATAGATAGATAGATAGATAGATAGTTTATTAATCTTTATGCCAATTTACATCGGGTAGATACGTCATCGTAATTGGTATATAACAAATAATATACCTAATATTAATTATACATATAAAAATGTAAAATACAATCAAAAACAGTAAGTAAGTACTATACTAAATAATAGGTAAACGTTATTATATATATATATACACACATACACACACATATATATATATATATATATATATATATATATATATATATATATATATATATATATATATATATATATATATATATATATATATATATATATATATATATATATATATATATATATATATATATATATATATATATATATATATATATATATATATATATATATATATATATATATATATATATATATATATATATATATATATATATATATATATATATATATATACAACACATATACACATTTATATACATATATACATATATATACATTTATATATATATATATATGTGTATATGTGTATATATGATACACATATACATATATACGTACATATACATATACATACTTACATATACATATATACACACATATTCATACATACCTATACATTACTAATAATAATGTTTTCTTATAAAAAAATAAATAATATAAAAATGGTTACAAATATTAAAAATATTAGGTACCTAACATGTTAGTGTGTTTAAAATAAATAAACTAAAAATAAATAAATAACTTAATTGACTTGATTTGAAACAGTAAGAAATTCCTCAATCGAGTAAAGTGCATTTTCTAACAGATAATAATTTTATCTATTAGAAATTTATTAATTTTATCTTAAAACTAGGCAGTGTGGTTGCACTACTTATATTAAAAGGTAGCATATTAAAAAAGTAACAGTAAAGTGGTGTACTTAAAAGAAAAATGCCTAAACAGAGAAATAAAATAAGAGAAACGAGCTTCATATTCTTCGTCGAGTTAGAGCAGCAGCAGTGGTACTGCCAGTGAGAGACATAAACGACGTAAAAAGCCAAGAAACAGTACAGAACTGGAAATTAAAGAGGGGCATATTGAAAAGAATAGTTTTACAAAAAAATAAGTTATTACGCAAATAGACAAAGTTAAAATAAATATCACACTTTGTGCAATCGAAGATAAAAATTTAGATAGTGACGTTTCTATGGGGAGAAATTTCATATAGCAAAAATCATTTGTTGTCATATTACAATCGTCTTTAAAAATAGAGAAAACACTCCTCAATTATTTTTTCAATTATTCAAACTCCGTATGGTAGGTATATATATTTCTATTATAACAGTAGGAATATATTTATTAGCTTTTAAGTTGTTTGCTATTCATCGTTTTGCGAAAATAGAACAGAGAAATAAGGTAAAAAAAGGCCATCTGCGGAATGAGGCCGAACAAGCTGAATTTTTCCAGATACCTTCGTTTTGATGTTCCAATGAAGAACAAAAAAATCTCTAATGCCTACCCTTGTGCGTCTTGAGGTATCGAATGTCAAAGATAATTAAAATCTATTTTTCCCGAAAATATCGCTTCCAGTGCATCTGACGTAAGAACTCATAACAAAACTTACTTAAAATAGTATTCTATACAAAATTGTTCATATAAATTCTTTTCGTACGACCAATCGTTTTCAAGATATAGCATGAGAAAGCGTATGCGCGCATTCGTAATAGGTAATACTGTATTATATTGCAGAGCTATAACTATAAAAGCACCTTTCTTAATCTGTTAGACAAGAAAATTAAATTCCCATTATTAAAACCGTTAACAGTTTGTTTATTTATAAAAAAATATATAATAAATAATTAATAACCAAACAATATATTATTTTCACACCACTTTTGTAATGAAATGCAAAGCTTCTATATTTTATAATGCAATTAAAAAACTTTTCTTTATTCTAGACAAGAAAAGTATAATCATCCAGGTATAAAGAAGTGTACTATTAAATACAATATTCGGGCTCCAAAGTTTGTGATCAGTGTCATGGACAGGCATGCCTGAAACCGCCAACAGCGTTGCAAAACATTGAATACTTCAGTGACCTTGAGTCTGAAGAGGTTTTTCCAACAGACATAGAGCCAACAGATATAGAGGATGCATCTGACGAAGATAATGTGTTGATCGAGGTGTTGGAACCCGACGATGACCAGTAGGAAGGCAAGGAAACATAAGGCGTGTTGGAAGAGAATGTATTTTTTGTTATTAATTATTTATTATGTTTTTATAAATAAAAAAAATTAAGGGCTTTAATAATGGGAATTTAATTTTCCAGTCTAATAGATTAAGAAAAGTGTTTTTATATGTATAGCTCTGCAGTATAATACAGTATTACCTATTACGAATGCGCGCTCCCGCTTTATCATGCTATATCTCGAAAACGGTTGGTCGTACGAAAAAAATGTATACGAACAATTTTGTAGAGAATACTATTTTACGTATTTACGTAGTTTTGTTGAGTTCTTACGACGTCAGATGCACTGGAAGCGAGTTTTTCGCGAGAAACCGATTTTCATCATAACGAAGGTATCTGCAAAAATTCAGCTTGTTCAGCCTCATTCCGCAGAGGAAGTTTTATTTCTCTGCAGTAAAAGAAATCTTGGATGTGTAGAAATTAATTACATAGAGAATTAAGCAAATAGATGAATAATAACGAGGGCGCACTTACCAGTAGTATATCTGGACTATATACAGAAAACGAACCACCTAGAAGTTGTACAAGTTCCTTCGCCTTCTTTGAGGATCTTCAGAGTGATGTGAGATTTGTTTTAGTGATGATTTATACTTTAATTTAAAATATTAATACTTTATAATTTTCAGTGACACCTTGTCATAAGGTGACACTGTGTCTGAAGCATTTAAAGAGAAACTGATACAGCAATTGCTTGCTTAGTCAAAACTAAAATCATTTGCTGGATCTTAATACAAAAGATCCAATTATATTATATATTTTCTGACTTCAAAACTTACACTTTTCGATAAAAAAATCAGAGAAAAAATGTTTGCGTATTCCATCTTTTTATGTCCTCCTGGAGTAGGACTGCCTTATATAGGATATTGTACAATTTTTCATTTATCTCCGTTTTATACTTGTTTAATGTATATTTTAATATCTGGCCATAAACTAACGCATTATAGACGTCTGTATATCCGTTAGTTTTACGAACACATAGAGAGCCATTATTCACAAGCAACAATAATAAACTCGGTAATATCATTATCAGCAAAATAAAAGAACCATTCCCGGCTAATGCAGATCCCATTCGAGAAAACTCGAAAACTTTTCCGGTGTAATGAAGACAAACCGCTCGCCCCGGTTTTTCACACAAGAGATGTGGATATGCGGCTATAAGCAATGTTCGTTTAGTGTTCTTTGTTCCAGTCTGCTAGGTACTGCAGCGGTATACATCATCCCACTGACACCTCCTCAGGAATTAGCAAGTTAATTATTATTGTAAGTGACAGCTGGAGATTTGTAAGCTGTCTACAAGGCTCGATTAGAGACTAGGGTGTTGGCAACTCCCCTCGGCTTGTACCGCAAGTTTAATATTATATATATATATCAATTTGTACATAATTCATAAAGCTATTTGGAATTCTAGTGGATCCAGTATTCATTTTCCAACAAGGCAAGTATTCTGAGGAAGAACGGATCCTCCCTACAGGGAGAGGGTACGTTCAATCTAATTGGCTACCTGAAAGCAAGGACAAGTCGAAAACTTAGACAGATGTTGCCACTGGATATGTAATATCTCTAACCGTTTATGTACCTTTATAGCCATTTATATAGATAATAGTCTAATTCTATAATTAGTCATTTATCTGACAGTCTAAAATCCGAATTAAAAACGATCTTTACCATACGTTTAATGGATGAAAAGTATTTTAATTTTAATATGTTGTATAATATATCGCGAGTGGGTTGGCTAAAAAGTTCCTGGCACGACTGATTAATTATAAATTCATAAATAACTTTTTTCTAAACATGGCACTCATTTGTTTAAGAAACAAATTTTACACCAATCGAAATCCCTATGAAGCCTATTCAATATGCAAACGTTAGGTTGTCTGTTTTTTCCTGGCGTAACTATTGGGTTCGCAGGTATAAACAGGTAAGTTGTACTTACTAATTTATCCTCATTTGTTTAATAAATAAATCTCCAGAATTAAGGCAAGTATAGCGAATGATACAATACATAGTTATTTATTACCCGAAAAATCTAAAAACAAATATCAAAATGTGTACAAAAATTTATGGATTGGAGTAGCAGCAATAACGTCTGGACTTACTCTGGACGTCTCTACTCAATGCTCAGAAGTACACGCAATATCAAGAATTAGATTAATATAGAGAATTATTTAAAATTAGATTTAAAGATTTAACTACACCAGAACAACTTACTACTTAATTAACTCAGTAATTTCATAAATGAAGCCCCTAATGATAAATATCGGGCAACAAAGATACTTAATTGTTTTCTCTATATCATTGTTTTTGTTGAGATTTGTAATAATGTGTTGTATACTCTGTACACTTGTAATGTAATATTTATTGTTATAATCGTAGATAAAGCATAGTATTCAACTTGCGATAATGGTAATAACTCACGCAGATGAAGTTTACAGCTCGAGCTGCAGGCGAGTGTGGTAATTCATCAAGCTACATTACCGCTCGTTTCAACAGTAATAATATACTATTATTTGTTTTGAATAAGCCGAAATATAATGCTAAAATCCACATAATGATAAAAATATCTAATTTTTATCTAATAATAAAAATATTTAATACTGAAAAGTTAAATTTTTGTGTTGAAATTTAAGGTATAGACCTATAGAGTTCCTATAACAGTTCCGTTATATCCCTATAACGTATAGAATCATAAAATACCGCATGCCCAAGCCAAATGAAAGTATGGGTTAATAACACATGAATATAAATGTGCAAAGACTATAAATGTATGCTGTGATAAGTTTTAAATAATATCTGTAGTATATTTAATATTTTAAAATTATTAAATAATGTTAATATTTAATATCAGTGGCTGGAGAGGCAGTGTTGTTTCACAAATAAGGTATGTAACCAAGGAAGTATTGTTTTGTTTGAGATATTAGACTTCCTTCCCGACAAATAAATAATGCTAAGAGTTCTGACTACAGCACTAAACGGTAGCCACGTTTGTAATTGTCTCTCTAATAAACTTAATAATTTGTATTATAAAATTAATTTAATCGTGAAAGTTTAAATATTATAATTATCGCACTTATATCCCAGGTAGAATATGTTGATTTCGTTTTCATATGTTATTATCAAACTACTATCCATCAATCTCATATTTAAATCATAAATATTTGTATTAGTTAAAATTATATAAATAATAAATATTTGTATAATAAATATTTTATTAAATCCAATCTTATTTCTTGCAATATTAATTTAAAATTAGTAATAATTACTTCATATATTCATAATCTTTCCAAAGTAGTCATAAAAAATTTATCAATATTAATTTCTTGAGCAAATATAAAAATTTAAAAGCCTAATATAAGTTACTGTATCTAGTCATTTTAATAACACACCAGTCTATTTTTAACTCACCTTGTGGTATGCGTTTCCATGCTCTGAATTGACATTATAATTTTACAAAACTATAAAAATCTTTGAAGTTTTCCGTACAAAAAGCAAAAGTGACCAAAATACAAACAGATATTGATATGTGAAAAATATATATTAGAATCCAGTGCTGTTTCCTTGTAAATAATGATGTGAATGCCTGGAATTATCTAGTGGTCTTGTAGAGCTAATTGTGTTTCCGCGCTAACAAAACCTGCATTATTCTCAGTATTGATTGAGTCAGACGTCCATCTTTTCCGCTACAGTCACATAGAAGTATGTCATGTAATTTTCTATGAAAAGAAGAATAAACATCTATCAAATCGAGAGGCCGTTGATTTAAGCTGTAGCCAGTCGGCTGTCACATTGAAGATAAGACCCTGGTGTTGTCGTTTCATCTCGGTATGCCAGAGGCAGGCACTTGCCGCAGTGGCGTTGCCAGCCGTAAAAGTAGTATTTACACATATTATTATATTTAAAAACACCATTGGCTTTAAAGTAGCCCTATATTTTCTTCATATTACCTAGAGACTATTTCGGAACTACAGTAGTAAGTATTTTTTTCGCTACCAAGGAATGTATAAGGTAAACCGGGCAAAAATACGCCCCATATTTTAAAAAATAACTACAACTTACTAAATATTAAATAGTTTAATTTAATACTTAAAAATATTTCTCTTTGACTATGAATAAATTGTTGCCAAAATAATGAACATTTTTGTTAAATATACATATATAAAAAGTGTTAGTGGGGCATCTTCCACAGAGGAGCTGTGAAAAAGACCCTACTGAGAAAAAATATTGTGTTCTTTCTTTTGCGCAACAATTACATACGTATTCCTAAGTGACTTGTACAAGTCTCATGTCTCATATAGCCAATGATTACATTCTAAATACTGAATTCAATCAACTTTAGAATTTAGTGTAGTAATATTTGAATACTGAAGCAAAAATCGTCACTATTACCAGATATCAATATAGAAGATAAAATCAGTTCAATTCCCGAAATGGAAAACTCGAAATTATTTTAGATGTTTTGGAAACGGAGGTCAGTTCTAGAGCTCGTTGCTTCCTTTTAGACATTCCAGGAGAAACTACCGGAATGGGATTTAAACCATTTAAGAAACAGGTCTGAGTTAATGTAAGACGGTTTAGCATTCATGAGTACACCAGAGCCTGGCGGAAGATCATCTAAAAACCCATATTTTTTATTTTTGCCTTTGAATATCAAAACACAAGGCAAGAAGTAACCTTCTGCGCTGCAACAAGACACTTAGGACACATTTTCTTCTCTTTACGAAGTTGTCGAAGAATACACATATTTTGCACCTTTTGTCGCAATTACTTTCACCAGTTTATTATTAATTTGAAGACCAGTTTCATCGACATTGAATATTTCCAGTTACAGTTCCATTGAGTATTTCCATTACATCCAGTAAACCATGTTTGGTAATAATTGTAGGAAGCAAGTTAAAAAAAGAGTTGACACCTTTCAAGGTTTTTTTACGACGCCATAAAGAACTTGGCATTAGAAAAATTGAGGAGCTATTGCTTGCCAGAGCAAAGAGAAACCCCCTGTTCATCCCATTTGCTCTGGCAAGCGATAGCTCCTCAATTTTTCTAATGCTCAGGTCATCATTGCGTCGTAAAAATCCTTGAGACCAATCATCACCAGCTGATTGGTTCTCCTTAGAAAATCGGTGCTTTATGCCAAGTTTTTCTGCAAAATAAAAAGCCATTTTCTTGGCAGAAGCAGAAGTAGATGCAAAGCCAACTTTTTCCCGGGCTCTATTTTTTCCATGTGCGAAGAAAGTCGTTTTTCGTGCTCTATTCCTAATTCCGGACACCGACCTAATATTATTTATGAAGTTTTTGATAGTAAATAACGTCGTAAAGTTCTAGAAGCAATTCCATAAACCCTGCTTGTCTCGTTTTCACCCATTTGTCCGGATATAATATTATGCATAGCCTACGCCAGGGTGTCTTCACTGACTACACAGTTCATATGATATAAAAGCTTGTCGTGAGATTTAGCAAAAATGTACATAAATAAGAATACAATAGGTAATTTAATATTGACATAAATAATTCTAAGAAAAAAAATATGTTTTCTATAAACTAGGTAAATCCCCCGACAAGCTTTTATATCACATAAATTATGTAATGTAATAAATTGAAGGGTTTAATTCAATTTAAAGTTTATTTTCTTCTTTTTAGAGCATTTAAATAAAAGCTTGTTTTAAAAAATGTCTTTTACTATTAATTAATTCTGTATTAGCTTCCCAAAGATTACTAACATTCTGGAAATTTAATTAAAAACTTTTCAAACATCATATTTAGAAGCATATCTACATGTATTTACAAAAAAATGTAAATCCTCCGGTAGAGCACAGAACATACGCCAACGTTTTAGTGACTTTTTTGTGTTTTTAGTGTTTGCCTAATATTTCATGAAATTTAAAAATTAACAGACTGTAAGAATGGACTTCGAATATTTCGAAGCGATAATAAAACCTAAAAAAACTTCGATTTGTAATTATTTATGCAGGTTTTATTTTATTTGCATTCTATGTCCCAAAAAGATACTCTGTTATGTCCTAATATGAATCAATTCAGCGCGAATTCCCTGTCTTGCCTATAATAAAATATACTAACACATCAAACATGTCCCCCATATGAAGTAGCGCCGGCATAGGTATATATTATATGAAATATGAGAGAAATAGACATGCAAATATTGATGAGCATGAGTGACTGACAAGACCCGTGGGAGCAAACAAGCTATATACCTTCTCCAGTACAATGGTTAACGTTCTTCCAACTCAGAAAAGCCTTAATCTCGATAAAAACGGGAAGACCAGACTTTGCACTTCAGGAAAACTGGTATCAATATGTGCGGCTCAACACCCTCCCCAGTGCAACAGGTAAAACGACCACTGACCGAGGATGAACTTTCTCTTATGAGAAGTAAGAATTTTTCGTTCTTGAATTTACTTTAGCAGTAAATTAATTTTTATGTTGAAACAGGGTCCTATAAATTTAATATTCTGTCGATTATATTTACCCTTTCTTACCATTATTATTAGGGAAAGAAAATAAAGCTTCTAATAAAAGATATAAGCACAGTGGCGTGCAGAAATTGAGGGGGCAATTATTTGTGTGTATACTGGTACCGGTTATTTTACAGCTGGTTTTTGAACACATATTGTGAGAGCCTCTATTTATTAAGATCAGCTTACATAGTCTACCACCTAAATGTACTTAGGTATAATATAATTTTATAAATTACTTGTTAATTTTCCTCTAATAAGACATTTTGGTAGAAGTTTTCTTACAGCTTTAGAAATGTTATCACTCAACTATAATTATAATATACAAAGTATATTTGGAAGAGACAATTAAGTATACTGACGAGTCAGCTATAATAAAGCTTAATATATGTCCTGGAAGTTCATAAACATTTTGAGGAATAGTAAAAGTGCACTTACCGTAGCCAAATTAATTAGGCGTTTAACTTTAAATCCTTATATCCCATCATTTCGACTGATTCTAAAATGCTAATGAGATGGCTGCATCAGTCAGTACTGCTGGGATATCAAAGTTGTAGTCTAGAGAAAGAAACTCACACTTGGCTTAATGGAATTATTAAGCCACTAGTCGTCCCAACGCCACCTTTGCTAATTTGATCCCCTGAATAAGAATATATCGGGTACCTTTCTGAAATCGAGCCAGTTCAAAAGTCATGGGGGTGGGTGCAAGACCCCAAAAACGAACGTTTTCTCTATTTCCAATATCCGGTAAACCGTGATAAATTTTAAAAACTATAAGAGAGGAAATTTCTTCAGCATAAAATTTTCTTTAAAATGGTGTACTCTTAGTCTAATTTTATTTTAACTCTAAGAGTTATACACCACGTGAGTTTTCAGTCATTTTTCTTCATCACCCCGTGCAGCAAACAGCTTCTAGGGGCGACATACCTAAGCAAGTGCATATGAACTCCATTTTAGTTCGCGACGGCAACGTCGCGTCGCCGCGCCTTTCCGTCATCCGTCGTTCTAGCTCTTGCACCACACTTGCATTAGCAGTACTAATTCGCATGTTGGAATTGGCAGACGGTACGAATAAACACAGTATTACGCTAAGTAATTTATTATGTTAATTTAAAATTCAGTCCATTCAAAACCTTTTCCATCTGGAAGTATTAGCACAAAGTAAATCTAACCATAAGAAATGGAACAGAGAATTCTAAAATATATCCATTATATAATAGTAATAAATCCCTTTATTTCTAACAGGTTATATACTCAATTACAGGAAACATAAAAAAATAAATGTATAATAATAATTAAAGTCAAAGAGAATATAAAAGATAAAGAATATAAATCTCTAACTAGTAAATATAAATCTCTCTAATTAATTAAATATCAAACAATTTGATAATTTAATTAATTACGCTAATGGGGACAACAATATGTATATTAATGATTATTCCACTTATTTGTTATTGTACATACTTACTATTAACAATTAATTTAGTTATACTTTTCAAACTATCACACCTGTATCATACAGGCTGGAAATTGAAATAAATAAATAGTGATTTGCGCATAACATTGGTACGGCGAAATGGACCAACGACGCGACGGGAGAAGATATCTTCCATGCTATAGCATTCAGGTCTTCAGGCAATGATGGCCTGCTTAGCTTGAGTAATATATTTTCGGTTAACTCGTTAATTTATGGAAAAAAATATCAGAATCAGGTTTATCTTCACAAAAAATTTGGAAGCAGGAAAATATGTATAAATCTCTTGATTCAAGCTCTTTGAGCTCATAAAAAGTCTGATCTCATACAGATAAGATGAGTTTTGTATCTTCAGGATGATCTGAAAATATCGTATTATTTTTTTATGTCTTTTATATTTTTTTATAGAAGTTCTATTTAAATCAAAAACATTACATCTTTATATTGAAAATCTAAAACACGTTAGATTAGTACCACGATGGGTCTACGATGAGAAAATTTAAAACACGATGGGTCTACTTTATTTTATTCCTCTTTTCGTTGCAGGTGACCGTGTCACATTTTACGGGACGCTAGAGGTATGACGAGAATGTGTCTTCCTTCAATTTTTTTCAAGTCGATCTGTCTAATATTTAATATAAAAAAATGCTGAATTATTTCAGACCTTACAGCCAACGAAATGGGATTCCGAAGTTCAGGTAGAACGATAAAAATTCAAAGCATGTGACTAAAGATTTTAATTTATCTTTACCCCCTACATGAAGTAGGGTGGTTAAGGTACAATAAAAGTACACACGAACCAGGATCAAGCTCCATGACTAATTCACAAAAGCTGTGACCAATGATACACTTTGCCCCTGCATGAAATATGTAAATGCAGTTGAGGACACATTGACAGAACACACGAAACGAGCTAATTCATTGAACAATAAAATTAAACATAAACAAGGATTCCTGTATTAGTGATACACTTTATAAATAATCATCTATGAAATAGTTTCAAATTTTCTGTAAAACCTGGAGAAAGTCTATCAGATACTCTGCGAAATGATGGTATCATTTGTAAGGCTAAGATTACTAAAGATATGGGTTACTTGCTAACTCTGCGGTAGTGGGGGTGCTGGCTTTAATGGCGACGCGTTACTCGGAGGAGAGCGCCAACATTTATAAATGACGCATGTGAAAAAACATACAAACAAGTTGTAAAATTCTAGTGTTTCATGATTAGTCCAGGCTTTGTAACACCTCTCCTCTTTAATTACATTACCTTAATTTAAAGATTTTTTTTAAAACAATATATTACAAAAATATTTATATTGCCAGTTGATGGTTCACAGTTATTCTTAAATTAAAATTAAAATTACAATTGGGTTGCCTGATGGGCGCTAAAACGACTCTACTTTATTAAGTAGCCTTAGGTTAAAACAATAAAAAATATTAACTCTTGACACAAGGTCAAGTCGAGAAATTTATCATTTACAACAAAAGTGAATTGTAAACCTTGGAAAAAAATAAAGTGGAAATATTCCTTGGTAGTGAGACCTGGTAATTCCTAGGACCTAGGGGCAATTAATTATTAAAAATACCTTTTCTCTTTTCTGAAGATCCCCTCGTGAATGTGCTGGGTTTCCTAGAATCCTAGGCTGAAGCTTCGGCTTGGTGGTCCAGCTGAGCTGAGACGTAGCCTCTAAGGGCGATGTATACCGCAATGGGTGGAGTGTGCCGGCTGCAGGAGGAGATACCTTCCAGTCTGACGTTCAGGAATAGGTAATAATTCTCGGTCATCATGGTGTGGAAGAAAAATTTACCAGTATCAGGTTTTACAAATTTGGAAGAAAAAAAAAATAATTCCCGCTTGAACCGGATTACAAGAGTGAAATTTATACTAAAATGAATTTAAATAAAATAACTAGATTAATAGTTCAAAAATATGAGTTTTAATTATATAAAAAAATATTGTAATGTTAAATATTGGAAGAAAATTTTGATTAAATTCCCAAAAATTGAGATTAAGTAAGAAAATAATATTATCGAGTAGGTATATTTATAAGTAAAAAAATAATATTATCAAGACATTAATGTGGTATGCAAATTTTCACTATACGATTAATTTAAAAAATTGAAATAAATGCTTCTTTTTGCCGATGCAAAAGATAAACAAATACGTCTACGCCGCCGAAGTAATATCTTCTAAATAAACTAAAAGTATGCTACCATTCGGTAAAACAGTATCTTTGATTCTTAATTACCACACTAAAATACCGAAGATATATCTTCGCGAACGTAAGCCACGGTCAACAGGCTCAAGCAAGCAGGTTAGCAGAAAAAGAATGATTTTTGCGGATATCGCGTATAAATGTGCTTGCGGGGAACACGCGAAATTTAGAGGGACGGAAAGGTAGGAATAACGGTAGATGGTGAGTCGCGGTAAATTTCTACAAGTTCTACAAGTTCTACAATTTCTACAAGAAATTCAAGCATTACCCATTAAACGGAACGGAATTTATTTACGTCACAGCTTTAGTAGCTGTTTGACATAAATGTCAGTAATGCGTTTAGTATTTTATATTCTTGTAATTAGACTTGAATTTGATTTATATTTATGTGTTTTGTTTATTACAGTGAAGTGGGTCGACAAAACTTTATATTTTGCTTTAGTTTCCAGATGGGAGGCAATCCGCACTGTGGCCATCTTCAAAAATCATATTATAAGGCAAAATCAAATCATAAGGTAGTTCAAGAAAACCAAAAGTTAAAGAAAAAGTTATATTTCGCAGCGAAATCTATTCAGAATGATGTACGATTTGTTTCATTGGTCATTTATACTTGATTTAGCATTAATACCCACCATTCTCCAAGTGACACTTTTATGTGACATTAATTTTGACGGAACTCACATTCATAGAAACCAGTACATACCCTAATAATAATAAATTCTCACATAATAAATATGAATTGCAAGAAACTTAAAAGCTAATAAATATATTCCTGGATGAAATCGATTATGTTATAAATTTGCAATAATATTTAAAAAAAATCACCATTCTCTGAAGTATGGACAAGTCTCAAATGTTTTGGGTACTTTACAATTGTTGTAACGCGCATATGATTTAAAGGGGAAACAAAGGAAAAAGGTTACAATATAATAGTAATTTTCCATCGTAAACTTTAAATACATTTGGAGTAAATCTTTAAGCACCATTAAATATTTACGAACAACTTTTAAATTCTTTGAATGTCACGATCTAGTGCGTGCACGTTCTGGACTTTAACTAATACCGGAGTTGCTACTTTCTATGACTACAATCGGTACAAAAAAAATCGGAAAAACTCCAATATGTGTTGTGGTTAAAACTTTGCTAATACCGCAACACCATCTGTTACCCAATAAATAACTTATTGGCATTTTTCAAGAGGGAAATAAAATATCGGCCCCATACTTAACGACACCGGATCAGTATGGAGCTCGAGCGATCGCAGGCGGCAGAGCGAACAAAAACTAGACACTATGCTGAAACAACGGCTCAAGTGAGTACGCAGGATGAATAGAAAGCATGGTAGGACGCCGATACACTGTCAAACGGCTCTAGGACGAATTTGTCGACCTAAAACTACCAATTGTACAGACATAACATAAGAAAGGAATTATGTTTAATATTGGTTACACTATAAAAATATGAAAAATCAGTACCAAAGAGCAATTAAATTTGGAGTATTCAAATTTGGTACAGGTACGAACTATAGGTTAATTTTATATTTTATTATTATTCGTAATTTAGGGTATGTTAATATTATGTACATGTAGATTTATAGTAGATAGCATTGTATGTTAGTATTTAAGTTTATATATAGAGATAATGTTTTTGGTAATTTGTTTAATTTTTTACATTAATACCACAGGCTAAATAAATATTCATATGTGTTAAAACATTGTAGATTGCAGAAAGAAGTTCTGTATATTTTTTGTCGTTACATACATTAGGATTTTTTTTTAATATAAATTGAATATATATATATATATATATATATATATATATATATATATATATATATATATATATATATATATATATATATATATATATATATATATTATATATATATATATATATATATATATATATATATATATATATATATATATATAAGTAAATATCACAAAAACAGTAAAAATATCTAGTGCACAACATAAAATAAAACAACTATTGTTTTAAGAATTGTATTGACTATTAACAAGAAAATAAAAATATGGTGAAGTCACGGATTTAATCGGGGATAATTTTAAAAGATAATTTTAGAGAAGTTTGTGAGAACCTGTTTTAATCACAATTAAAACAGGTAGAAACGCATAAATACTTACTCAAGTGGACGTAGAGAGGTTACGGAGGCCAGGAAATCAGTAATTGGATAAGCAGTTTCCACCATTAATAGTAAATCATCGCATTAAGCAACAACACTGATCCAGGTATCAAGAGATGCAAGAATTCCAGAATACTTCCTAAAAATAGGGAAAAGGAATCATTACAGTTGCACAAGTATAGAAACATAAAACAGGTATCGAAATACAAATATTTTCTAGCAAATGAAATCAAATAGATAACGAATTCGTTTAAACAAATCTAAGCAGAGTAAAAGCTTAATAAAGACAAGCACTTACCTTAGATAGCATTTAGAAAATAATATCCGTATAATGATAAAATAACAAGATCAATATATAATTCAATAGTAAACTTAAAAAAGCGGCCATATTGCTTAGTATTAATTTACTTTATGATATATCAACAGAGGGAGCCTTAAGCTCACAGTTGTTTCAGAGAGTCCATTAAATAAGAATGTTAAATAGGTAACCAAGAAAGCACCAAAGTGTATGACGAGTTGTATAAGTATTCATAGATAGATTATAAATGTTTTTTTCTAAGTTATACATAACTTATGTTCATAGACATTATTTGATTATTCATCACGATTATAGAAAACAATAAACACATTGCTGATTCTCTTATAGATGCCTATATATCTCTTTTAAATTTTAAATATTAGTTGTAAGATAATGTAAATTATATAAAATTTATTTATAATAAAACCACACATATATATATATATATATATATATATATATATATATATATATATATATATATATATATATATATATATATATATATATATATATATATACATATATATATATATATATATATATATATATATATATATATATATATATATATATATATTGCTATATATCTATGGTTGAATTGGTATAATCTATGGTATACATTTATGGTTTATTAATTAGCTGACAACCCTAAGCAACACCATCTCGTTGTTAGGTACACAATCAAAATAATATTTAACACCCCCGGAGCACGTTTCCTATTAGCAAAGCAATGGCTTTACGAGGCGTTTGTACGAGCTTGATTTGAAAATTCTTCAAGTTTTATTTTTAGGCGAAGTGTGGATTCGGCGTCAATAGCTGAAAACTAATGGCACAGAAAATGGAATCACTTTCGGATCCATTTGTTTCAGGGGAGACCAATTGCAGGTCTCGGTTGCAAAAAATTACCGGGCTCTTCTTATATCGTTAGATTCCGGCGTGTAGGAATTTTTAGTAGGGACTCGCGCTTCGTTCAATTAAAGTTAACTCCTCGGTGTTAGACCGTTGGTACAGGTAAATAGGAATATCAATAATCTTCAAAACCAACGACACCTAGAAATATTATTATCATAGTATGCATTGTGATGACAGTCTTTATACTGCTTTGAAGCATTTTAAATGTTTTCAGATTAGTCAGTTACGGGAGTGATTCAAATACTTGGAAAATATAAAATTTTTTGGACAATTTTTTCTCTCAAAATCGGCATGTAGACGTAAAATGTCATTAGGAACATAATGTCTTAGTAAGTGACATTCGAAATATTAACAATTAAGACTATTTTCTAAATATTTTTTTGGAAAATCACAAATTTGAAAGTTGCCAGATGTTAGCTGTCAACTTTGTATTGTTGCATTTTAAGTTATTTTAGAACCAGAAGTGATTGCTTATATATATATATATATATATATATATATATATATATATATATATATATATGCTGATTATATATATATATATATATATATATATATATATATATATATATATATATATATATATATATATATATATATATATATATATATATATATATATATATATATATATATATATATATATATATATATATATATATATATATATATATATATATATATATATATATATATATATATATATATATATATATATATATATATATATATATATATATATATATATATATATATATATATATGATAATATGTTAGAAATAATCCTCTTTGACTCTACAGGAGCATTCAGACCAAGGTAAATAGAGTTGTTCCATGGTATTGCGCATGGTAATATGTTATATACAACGTTGTGGAAATGCATTTCGTAAATTGCAATCATGCGCTAGATCCAATGAATATATTGCTCGTCGGATGGAATAATCACATTAATTAACTGTTGACGTTCATTTCAGAAAAACAAACTGAACGTAGGGCTATAAAGTGCATCAATATAAAATACAGCAGAAAATTCATATTAATACTGCAGAAAATTAAAATGGAAACAAATGTGTTCAATATTTTATATATATTGGTACAAATATTCCTAATAAATGACCCATTACCCTACATAAT
>CAXKVY010012530.1:0-19615 GCA_964058915.1 Tetropium fuscum | reverse complement strand
ACATTTTTATTCATTTTTTATTTTTGAAAAGAAAAATAAATTACCAGCATTTCGTTATGGTAGCTATGTTCACAGTAATCTCCCTAGTGCTTGAGTTATTACAGAATTTATTCGAAAACACGAATATTTTGAAAATAGTATTTTTTCTTAAAATATTCGTGATTACGAAGTATTTTCTATTAATTCAAGCACTAGGGAGACTCGCTAAGAAAATTTTACCCATGAAATATAAATATTAAAATTTATGTAGTTAAGTATTTAAAAAATGTGCCTTTGAATAACGTACTAGGAACTGGTATACTGTTAATTTAATGGGTTTACAATTTAATATTTATATAATTCAAAATTTATCAAATTTGGGTTTAAAGTTCCTGAATTTATTCTTGCAATATAAAAAAAATTGCTGAATTACCCTTAAAAATGTGGGTAATTCCGTTTATTTTTGTTATAAATAAATTTTTATTAAAATACAGAAAATATTCATTAAAAATAACACATATTTATGTTATTTTAAAATTTTATTTGTATTTCATAAATACGTATAGAAAATATGACTTGCAAGACTATCGCAAATTATGTTATATACAATCATTCTGCTCTTGTCGCACAATCTATAGCAGAATCTGTAAATTACTTCACAGTTTATTTTTATTTATTTTTTTTACTTTATTTTTGCACGAATTTAGTAACTTATGCTTTTTGCTGAGAATATAATATATATCCTCACTAAACAGCTATATCTCTTCATTAGCATTGTTTCATGTCTTGATGCTCTACTATCTCTAACTTTGTGCAAAAATCCAATATATTTATTAAAGTACTAGACAAGGGAGAACTGGTAAATGTTGTCTACTGATTTGAATATTAATTGGCACAACTGTTGCACCTGAAGGTATTTAAATAATACGGGGACGGTGGTTGATCGTTTAGCGCGCTAGCTCTTGGCTCGATCACATATCAGCAGTATTCGATTTCCCGCACTGGGCATTGGTGCGAAATAAATTTTCCATAATTTATCCCCAAGATCTAACAATATTTTTCAGGTTTCCCTCATTCCTGCAATGAATGGTGGTTAGAATTTACCAACCTGGTCGCACATGCGGCCCGAAAAATAATTATATGCCGCCCCATCTCCTACAGAAATCTCTGACATCTGAGCTAATCATTGCGGTTAGAATGGGGGGTAGTGATATATATATATATATATATATATATATATATATATATATATATATATATATATATATATATATATATATATATATATATATATATATATATATATATATATATATATATATATATATATATATATATATATATATATATATATATATATATATATATATATATATATATATATATATATATATATATATATATATATATATATATATATATATATATATATATATATATATATATATATATATATATATATATATATATATACACATATATATATTTAAATAGATTAAATTTCCTGTTTGTTAAAAATAGGTACTTTTAACAATTATAAATTGCATGCGTTAGATTTAAGATCTAAAAATTGCCTATCGCCTGTTAAGCAAGTGGATTAATATATAAAATATGTCCTCGTTAGGTAATTGAAATATTCTGTATAATACAGTAATTATAATAATTGCTCACGATTGCTGATCGTGCTTCATACAACTTTCGGAGAGTGGAAATCGTTATCGGAATAAGCACTGCAAATATATACGACCCTATATCATCCAGAGACCTGTCAGACATTTACAAATCACTACAGGGAGGTTTGTTACTCATAATGAAATACTCTCTCATACCGCGAAGTCATATTTCTTTATAAAAACCGTATAATGCGGAATGCTCTGTATTTCTATATTTCCTTTGACACAAAAAGCACAACTTCCAATGCTAATCGCAATGCTTGTAAAGCAAACATATTTAATGGAAATCCTAGGGCCGTTTTTCCATCTACCATTTGTCTTACGTCTCTCGGGCTGCTGCGTTCTCAATCAATTTTCTTGTGTTTTTTCTTCTTTCAAGAAACGCGTCAGTCCGAAGGCCTGCGGGAAACGGCTAAGATACTTAGTTTTAATTATAGCCAGACACAACTGTGCACCAGCCTGACGTTTATTGGCCACTTCTTCGTCATTCGTGAGCTGTCTGTTTGCAGTAGGAATTTCCCTAGAGACAGCCGATCAAGCCAACAAAAACACCGTGTTCCAAGATACCTCTACTGTTTCATCTGACAATAAAATTGAAATGACTGCGTAAATTCATTTCATAATGAATTCCAGTCAATATGCCCGTATAATATGGTATCAATAATCAAATATTTACCATAGTATTTTTTTATTTATTTGCTATAGCGACAGAAGGAAAATATATAGATAAAATAATGAGTAGATAAAATTACACAGTACTAAGATTAATATACAATAAATACTAAGTATTAAAATAAATATCATACTTATAAAATACATTATAATATAACAAATATATTTTAAACGATAATAAGCAAAAATTAATGACAAAAAAGCAATTACACAAGAATACTCCCAATTTTTATATATGAATATATACCAGTATGAAATCAAATGAACAAATAGTGAGTATTTGTATTTAATTGCTTATAATTTAGTGTATTTTCTCAAGATAATTTCTAATATACATGGGTCATTCTCATCAGTCAGAACATTGTGGATATCTTTTTTAAATGGTATTCTTTTTTATTAATATTTTAAATTACAAATTATTTTTTTTTCATTTCTGAGCAGGGTGAATGAGTTTCCATGCTTTCCGAGATTTTCAATAATAAATTTGGTATCTTTGACGAAATTTATTATTGAAAATCTTCATACCTCTCAGGATGACTTTTTATTTCTTCTCGTAGTCCCTACATTGCTTTTCTACATTTGTTTCTCTTTTTTTAGCTGTTTCTGATTTTCGTATTTGTTGGTGCCGTTTTTGCTTCTAATTTTTGCCATTATGCAAATTCCAAAATCTGCAGATATAAATAATTGCCAAATAATCGCTTATCATCGGTTTAATAAATCAACTCTCCTCCGTTAGAGTTTGTTCACTTCGTTACCTTTATAGCTAACAGAGAGGTGGTTAACGGAGGAGGGAATGTCGCGCCAATTGTGCAATGAGTAGATTTAAAATAAAATTGTCCTACAACTTAGTATAATTACTAAAAAGTAAATGTAATTTGCATAATCAGTATAAATTTGGTTTTGAAGCTGTGAAGCTGTGAAACTGCATATATAAGTATTTTTCGTCGATTTTACGAGTGCAAAAGGTAGAAGCTTGCAGCAAATTACAGTTATAATACCAACCAAGGAAAGGAAACAAACTTCCACAGTGACTATCAAGTGATAGCAGTTTGGAAACAACAGCAGAGCAGTAAGTGAAATAAATTTGAGGGTAGATTCAGAAAAGGTACCAGTAGAAAAAGGTACGAGCGAAGGCAGTCAGCATTCCAGAGGCAGTGCAGCGATATCCCGCTAGATGACACCACCACCAGAACCCAACAGCAATTTACTAGTTTGAATACAAGTGTAATCGAAAGTGACAAGTTTTGTGGAAGTACGTCAAAAGGGGTATATTTACAACAAGGTAATAAAAAATATAAATGTGCTAATTTTAAGGAACATTGTTTCAGAGGACTTAGTCCCATGTAATGTAGTCACATGTAAGTTTTAAAATTTCATTTCATGTTAACAATAAGTTTTATAATGAACATAATCATACGCAAACATAGCTTCTTCTTCCTTGTTCTGTAACTTTCAGGTGAATAAATTCAAATACTAAGCAATATAACTAATACAATTTTGAACTTCACATAAATTTAACATTTTAATACTGCATACAGTTTAAATTCAATTATGATGAGTCGTTAGCTTCCATTATCAACAAAATCATTTAAAGAAATTTTATCAAAAACTGAAAAACCTAATTGGACCCCCTCTGAGGCCGGAGTGCATATGTCTATAAAGTGGTCCTTCATTTAAAGTATGTCCATAGAACTGGCGTTAATAATAAAATAAGAAGGATTCAACATGGAAGTAGTCAGAGTAAGTATCCAATAAGCAAATTAAATATTATTTCTATATCATAGTATATCAAGATAATATCTCTCTTTAAAAAATAAAATAAATATATAAATCATAAATTTTATTTGGCTCACTAACATGGGGCCATATATATATATATATATATATATATATATATATATATATATATATATATATATATATATATATATATATATATATATATATATATATATATATATATATATATATATATATAATACATATATATATATATATATATATATATATATATATATATATATATATATATATATATATATATATATATATATATATATATATATATATATATATATATATATATATATATATATATATATATATATATATATAATACATATATATATATATATATATATATATATATATATATATATATATATATATATATATATATATATATCTATATATATATATATATATATGGCCCCATGTTAGTGAGCCAAATAAAATTTATGATTTATATATTTATTTTATTTTTTAAAGAGAGATATTATCTTGATATACTATGATATAGAAATAATATTTAATTTGCTTATTGGATACTTACTCTGACTACTTCCATGTTGAATCCTTCTTATTTTATTATTAACGCCAGTTCTATGGACATACTTTAAATGAAGGACCACTTTATAGACATATGCACTCCGGCCTCAGAGGGGGTCCAATTAGGTTTTTCAGTTTTTGATAAAATTTCTTTAAATGATTTTGTTGATAATGGAAGCTAACGACTCATCATAATTGAATTTAAACTGTATGCAGTATTAAAATGTTAAATTTATGTGAAGTATATATATATATATATATATATATATATATATATATATATATATATATATATATATATATATATATATATATCTTTCCTCTTATTCGTCTATTTGCTTATTTCTCTACGTAATGAAATGCTACAAACCCAAGATTACTTTTCACAAGAAAAAAATATATGTATATATATATATATATATATATATATATATATATATATATATATATATATATATATATATATATATAAATATATAAATATATAAATATATATATATATATATATATATATATATATATATATATATATATATATATATATATATATATATATATATATATATATATATATATATATATATATATATATATATATATATATTATATATATACATATATTTTTTTTTGTGAAAAGTAATCTTTGAACTTCTTTGCTAGCTATTCATATTTGTTTTGTGAAAAGTAATCTTTTCACAAAACAAATTTTTGGTTTTTTTGGGTTTGTAGCATTTCATTACATAGAGAAATAAGCAAATATACGAATAAGAAGGAAGATACACTTAGCAGTGCTATATCTGGACATACACACGGAAACGAATCACTTAGAAGTTGCACAAGTTCTTTCACCTTTATTGAGGATCTTCAGAGCAGTGTACCATTTGTTTCATTGATCATTTATACTTGAATTTAAAATTAAATTAAGTATAAATTTCACTACAAGTGTTGGAGTATTAATATTTTAAATTATATATATATATATATATATATATATATATATATATATATATATATATATATATATATATATATATATATATATATATATATATATATATATATATATATATATATATTGGTTTGCAGGTTTGCGCTAGTGTAGAACTGTTGGACATAGTTGATGATTTCCGGGTTTTCTCCCACGTATCTTCTATTCTTCATCGATAGCATAAGTGCATCATTGCAAAAATAAAAAGGCTCTAAAGTTGTAGATCGAGAATCAGGAAAGGTATCGATGCACGATGTGTCAAAGTTTGAGTATTATTAGGATTTTGAAAGAATTTATGCACGCGGAAATTCATAAAATTAATTTCATACGAGATCGGTTGAGAGAGTAACCGAAAATATTTGTTGAGAGGGCGCTACAACCCGATTACCTTTATCCGTTAATACGGTTTCGCTGATGTATGTATTTATGGCAGCCATGCATCAAACACAACCCGAATAATTTCTCCAATCCGCAAACAACCTCGTTGAAGCTCAGCTTTTTCTACTGTTTATAAATCAAATTGGATTTCAGAACCGAACTTTTGGTTATTCCTTGCCTGCCTGGATAATATGTATGTGGGGTCGAGAACAAATTGTTAGTTGTTGCTATATCTGCCTCCATATATCTTTGCTATTGCCTTTGTCTGTTGACGTACTTTATACCTGAGATGATTTTCGGAAATGTGTAGAACTGCTCCGTAAATCATCACAGCTCGTAACTTATCTTTTATCGCGAGCCAAAGTGTTTCATAATAATTGCCAGCAAAACAACAGTCATATATTACAATTCACAACCGTCAATTTTAACAAATATTTTTGGTACTAATATAATAAATCTGCTTAACGCATACTAGCTGTAAAATTTAACAAAAAACTACTATCCCCTTGAAATGTAAAGGTTCAATTGATAATGACATTGGACTCATGATATAACTATGATATAACGTAAACTGTGGGAACTTCGACAGGTTTTTGACATTATATACCCCGCCTACCAAAATGCGTCAACTAGAAACCTTTGACTATTATGTCATTGTAACATTTGCTGTCTTGGCTTTCAAAAAAAATTGTCCCCCACCCCCTCTTTTGGTCTCGTTTTAGTGGCGAAGATACCCTGCACATGGGGTAATTTCAAAACCCTATGTATTTTAGCGAATTGTCGATCTAGGAACTCTCCTGAGTAAGTTCGACATCAAAAAAAGTAAAATCAGGATAATTTTACATACTTTTACCATATTTTAAGGTCAGAAGTATCAACTAAGAGTACAATAAAAGGCCATAATAATATCTTATAAAACGTTTATATTAAAATAAAATCCTTTAATTTTAAGGAACATTGCGTTAAAAATTCTCTAATCTAAAAACTAAAACTAAAAGGTAGGTAACTACATTCTCAAAAAAAGTAAACAAACAAAGTAAACAACGTAAACAAACAAACAAAAGAACAAAACAACACACAAAAATTATAATAATACTAATAGTCTGTCTTTAGTAATCATCATCACAAACAGTACATTCATAATTCGCTCGGTTTGAACCATTATTACAATGTCCACAAATCTATTTGTTGCACGTTACACACTTAATCCAAGCCTTTTTTTGATAACACCGTCCACCGACCTTCTTTACATATGTGCGCGGCATCTTACTACTTTTTTTATTTGTTCACCGAATTCAATCTGAAAAGAAAGAGACTGAACTAACCAACTGAAAAAATTACATGAAACAAAAAAAAACAGAAAAAAGGCAGAATTATAACAAAATTATAGTTGTTTACCCGGATGTCGAAGTTTACCCGGATGTCGAAGTTCCCCCAGTTTACGGTGACTTACCTTGAGGATATAGGACTAGACTTTAGTTGCTAAAATCATCCTTTAATTTTGAACAGTGTTGATGTTGAAGGTATTTCATTGCCATACACTTGTATGTTATGTTTGAAATTTATTAAAAAAATTATGAGTAGTATTTCGGACATCAATGGTACAAGTGTTGACTTTTTGCAATGTTTTGAGTGTTTATCTGCAATTATCTTTAGTAGAGAACTTCAGTTATGACTGGAAAGAGACCATCTTGTGTACGATGCGACGGTTTAGCCCGCTATTCAATGGCTTCATGTCTTCCAATCCTTCGTCTAGGAAAATTATTGTTCAAAAGTTGACTTATTAGTACAGTCAACGAAATATTGTAAAGAGAACTGGAAGGAGCACATGATGACCGGCTGGAGTGGCGTACGTAGAAGGTACGTTTTTTCGCTTATATCTCTTATGTCTCTATGCATCTTGGCGATAAGGCCATTCTATACAAAATTTAAGTTGACAAAATGTGCCACAAGTTTGACTTCATAAACTTTTCGCTATCCCTCACAGTTTCCGAGATATCCTCGCTCAAAATTCAATGGGTCATTCAATGGTTGCATGTCTTCCAATCATTCGTCAAGGCTAAGAGAAATATTGGTCAAAAGTTGACTTACGTTAGAAATGTTGTAGAAGGAAATGGAAGGAATACAAGGTGGCCAGATGCAGGGGCGTACATAGAAGGTACGCTTTTTCGGGTTTTCGCTTATATCTCTTATAAAAATATACGTCCCTGGCGATAAGGCCATTCTATACAAAGTTTAAGCTGACAAAATGTGCTCCAAGTTTTACTTCATATATTTTTTCGCTATCTGGCACAGTTTCCGATATATCCTCGCTCAAAATTCGCAAATTTTGACCAAGAAATTACCTCATAGTTTTTTGCCTTATTTGACTAGCTAACTCATCGGCCCTTCATCTTACGATACATTTAGAGCGGGGTGCAGGGTGGCATGGTACGTTGGAGGTATTTTTTTAAAATTTTTTCTTTTATATCTCTGAATCTATAGGTCCTAGCGAACAGGCGATTTTATAAAATCTATTTTAGACTCATATTGTTTAAAATTTGCACCGAATTAGGGGCACCGCATTGCAGCGACAATTCATGAGGTTAAACACAATTGAGACAGCAAAGTATATAAAGAAAAGGTTACACATTACGCCATTCAATAGATTTCTGACTAAAGATTGTTTGAGATCTATTGCTGCAGGTACGAAATTACAATGTGAGATTAGACGCAAATTTAGCTTATTTAATTATTAGATACCATTTTAAGTAATGCATTTATAAATAAAAAAATATAAATCTAAATATAAGAGAGTGACGATTCACAATGATGACATGATTCACAAAATATAGTAGAGTATTTACTATAAGTATTTAGCAGCCTTTCTAAATTATGTTCAAATAAATCTAGTTTCAAATTGAAATATGGATAGAATTCACTGAAATGATAGTGAAGGTTTAATCCATCGATTCATTTTAGGTTCTGATATAAAACGCTCCTTAGCTGATTGATGCCGACAGATTGAGCAGACTGCTTTGCCGATTGAATTTTCAATCGGAGTAATATATAAATGTTCAACGGGATTATGGAAAAGTTATATATGTATGTAAACTTTATAACGTAATGTAATAAAAATGGATCTTTATTATATATTTTTTATTGTTGCATACTTTTCGCATGTGAATCGATTCACTTGCTTTATAATGGAGTGATGCGTCAAGACAATTTTACCATTTCTCACGTTTTCGTTTTTACCATATCTGACTAGCTAACTCGTCGGCTCTTGATACTACGATAAATTTAGAACGAGGTGGAGGGTGGCACGCAGGAGATACTTTTTTCTCCAAATTTTTCTTCAAAATCTCGGAAATTACATGTACTTAAAGTTATAATTGCCCTAACTTTTAACTGTTGAAGATAAAATACTAAACTAAAATATCATTTATCCTTGAAGGAAATTTCATGGTCTACAATATTCTTATGGCTTTTTCATATGACGAAGGCTTCTCGAACTAGCTAAAGAAGGCAAACAATTTTGGCAATAATATATTATTTTAAATTATCTCGAAATCTACGCGAGATAGCGAAAAAAAACATATGTGGGATATTTTGTCAGGTTTTCAATTTTATTGATTGATATAACAATAATTACCTGTAATTACAGCAGAGTAATTACTAAATAAAATAATACAAATGAGTCAGAAAATTTATTGAAGGGCATAAACAGTGCATATTTATTAAATAACTATTATTAATTATTATTAAATAACTATATAATTATTAACCGGTTGGGAAAAGTACTATTTTGTGTAACGAGCAGATTTTTGCGGAACGAGCGCTAGCGAGATGATTAGGGGTAAAGATCGATGGTATCTCTCGGCCCCCTCTGATCGAGGTCACATCTCTAGCCAAGGATATTGGCGACTAAACCGGGACTAAAAAAAATTACATGTGTCAGAAAGTATCGCTTAATAGGTATATGGGATTTCCCAAATTGAAATCAATTATCTTGCAAACTAAAGTAGAAAAGGGGCTGTACCATGATCCTGTTATACCCGGTATTGCAGCCGTGAAAGCCTTTCTCAACCACCATAAATCAAGATAGATGAAAGTAATTCCTCTGTTATTGAATTCCTAGTAATAGCATAATATGTATTATTATCAATTACGGAATACGGACTTACGTGTAATAATCCAATGTTTTAACGTCGTCATTCATGGGACCATAGCCCAGTATTCTATGGAAATATAATCTCTCTAAAACGCTTTTTATTACCAAATATGAATATTTTAGAGAAGCGCTCCAGATTCTAATGAAAAATATTGGCATAAATATTGATGCATATAATACTTGAAATATATTAAAAGCTATTTATCATGTTTATTTAGAAGGAGAGTACCTATATAAACGAAATTTATACTGTTTTTATATACTGCTTACACGTTTTCAATAATGGGATATTTGCCTATTCCATTTTAATGGTTAATTATTTTCCGCAGAAAATAATAATTACTTATTTAAACAGTTTCCGGAAATAATGCGAATACGAGGTATATAATATTACATTACCTCTCTGGTAATATTTTTGCCAGAGAATTTCAAATGTGAACATATAAAGGATAATAACATAATTGTGAGGAATATCAAAGCTAAGTCATTATTATATTACTACGTAATATTTTTCCAAGTTCGAAAACCACTAAGGCAACGTCCTCTCTTAGAAAATGTGTTTGCCATATATCCAGTAATATATTTTGCGCATCAAAAAGCAATTCTGGCCTCTGCGTTGGTAGAGACTTTATATAATATCAAGGGTAAAATGTAACTAAGTGATTATCAGATTCCCACGTGAGGTTTATAATGAATTTCGCCGTCAGTGACACAGCAAAACAGAAGTTGTTAAACATTAGACAGGTAAAGAAATTAGCTGGATATGTTTCATTTTGATGAAATATTATCTCCGCTAAAGGGGAAACTCGATATTTTTCCATTCTGCAACTCACGTTAATTTAACTTATTACGCCGTTAAAGGAGAGGCACAAACGCTATAATTAGTTTAAAGGCTCGGATTATTCACAGTATCGATTAAAATAGGGGTAGATACAAATATACTACTCCAAGAAAATAACGCACTACCATGAAATAACAATATGTTTCATCTCTCTTAATCACAGAGAAAATAAAGCGATCCAAAAAAAGAAAATGTCATGAAAAGAGGAGACTGAAGTACAATTTCTATTTTAACTTGCTGTTGTAACTGTTGAACTCCAGAAATGGTTACAAAGTTAATGAAATAAACACGTTATAATAGGGAACATGGCTACAATTTTAAATATAAAAATAATACTAGAAAACATAGCGTAACGTTGTAATAAAACTTGAACTTACAAAAAACAAGATTTCTAATTCCGCGCGATAAATATGAAGGATCTAAACAGCGATAAAATTGGAGCAGCCCGAAACTAGCTGTGACGTCACAAGCTACAATATTCGGTAGGCGTTGCGCTGGAAAGCGGCTGAATGAAGTATGAAATAAAGCGGTCGAAGCACCTCTCGTAGTCGACCGAATCGGTCTCCTCGTCATTTGTAAATTGTAGCCTGTGGCGAACTTGTTTGAAATGGTTAGCTCCCGCGCGAGACTTAATTATAACAAGTTTATTTTTGGAAATTAAGGCGTCATATTTTGCATATCTTATTTTTCGGTATGGTAGAGCATTCTTATGCAATAAAAAAATAGGAATGTTCCGTATTGTGGCACCCGGTATTCATAAAAAATAAGTTTCCATGAAAAAATAGTAGTACAGTAACGTTCTCGAAAAGACAACCGACAATACAAAAAAACATCAAATCGGACAAGTCGTTTAGACGAAAATTAAAATAAAATTTCCTGTTATTTTGTGGTCATGAGTTATTTTCTTGGAGTAGTGTATTTCGCATCAATAAGTAAATTCACTGGGCAATAAATCATTCACTAGCAATATTATGTCGTTTCTTCATCATGTACTTAACTTCGAGCTAGTTCCCGACAGTCCAATCACAGACATCTGGAGACGAACTTGCCCTACCCGGAAATTTTCCCGAAATTGATATTTTGTGGGCATTACTTTACCTAACATTGTATACCTACCTAACATTGTATTCATAGTGATCTATCTACTTTGCATCTCCCCTGAAGAATGCATAGTGAGTAAGTACCTAAGTACAGTCATATAAGGTACTGAGGTAAACCTCGCAATGAAAGGTATTGAGCTATAAATTTGTAGAATTATTTGTTTTGAGATTTTATAAGTTTCATAGATTCAAGTCTCATAGATTCAAGGTCAAAGGTCGAAAAAAAACAGGTTTTTATAAATATCTTGTTTCCTTTGTTCTAAATGATATTTGGAGTATTGGAAAAGTTGTACCGCATAAAATTATCTACAAAATTGATGTTAGACTATATTTTTTGATACATTTTTTAACCATTCTTGAGATAGAGCGCAAAGAGTGGGTATAGAGTGGGGATAGAGCTTAGTCGTATTATGTATGATGTTTATTATTAACACTTCAAATATTATTGAGTTATTATCGAATGGTCGTGGACAAAGTTAATTATTCCCTAAAAAGTACAACTGATGATTTAAAATAAAACCATTTAAACTAAAAGTTTTTTATCTATTATTATTTTGTAGTTTTTAGTTTTTTAAGTTCCACTGCCCACCTGCTGTCTCCATCATCCAAGTATAATGCATGGAACTCGTTAACAGCAACCAAATGAGCCCACAAATCTTAAGCAACCCCAAGTACCAAGTTTGAGACAAATCGGTTCATAAATTCGATAGTCTGCCATTTTGGATTCGCCATTTTGATTTTTTCAGTTTAGTCAAAAATTGTATCGCAGAAAATTGTATCGCAACCGCACCGTTTCAGACAAATCGGTTGATAAATAGAACAGTCCGCCATTTTGATTTTATTAGGTTTGAGTCAAAAACTGTGACCTTCATCACCGCAAAGCTTCAAGTTTCAGACAAATCGGTTCATAAATAAGATAGGATAATAGGTCGGCCATTTTGATTCCGTCATTTTGAGTTTTTTAAGTTTGAGTAAAAAATTGTATTGGGTGATCTTAAACACCGCAAAGTTTCAAGTTTTGTCTCAAACTTGAATTGGATCCGCCATTTTTTTTTGTAATAAAAAAATAGTAAAGTCACCGGAACACTTACTTACACCTATTAATTTTCAGGTCTCTAGCCCTTCGGGAAGTAGTTGAAAAAGCTGTTGCAAAATTTGAAACAAACTTAAAAAAACTAATATACTAAGTCAATCTAAATAATAAAACCGTTTAAATATTATAATTATGAAGAAACCTTGGTTATTTACAAATTAATAAATAATATTAATCACTAGTTTTTCAGTTGCAGTTTTCTTTTAATTTAGCAATTATTATCCAATTTTTTTGCTTCCTGTTAAATGCCTCGCCATTTTTTCAAACTATACAATAAGTTACTGAACACTTACAAATATGTTTAACATTTTTTTTTACAATTACTGTCAAAGTAAAACATTTTAGTGCTTATTATTTAAAGGTAATATTAAACTAACAGTATAAGCGACAGGGATATTTTTTCTATGGTATCTGACAAGATCTGCGGGGACAGGGGCGGAGGCGAACAAGTCCAAAAATTGTTTCCGTCGGCTCACGGTAAATTTAAGACAAATGTGATCAGCTTTGCAGAAACAATTCAAGCCAAATGGTACCAGCGTAGAGGGCGCCTCGAGCGCTGCAACTTTGCAACTCATGACTTGTTGTAAATGCAAAGGTTATCGATTGGAGGGTGGGTCAACCTTTCTCGGAGCGATATATTTGTTGAATTAAATGACTCATTTGTAACTTGTTTTTACTATTTTAGCAAAACAGAATTACCTGCACCCCAAATCCAGATTACGCAAGTATTACGGGGAATACGGAAAAGATGCGTAAATAATTCCAAGTCAGTGGTCCATTGGTGGGGGTCGCACCTTAGTTAATATAATCTTAGTTAAAAAAATATAATCGGAAACGACAAAGCACCAGATCTTTTAATCGGATTTAACCCCCCCCCCCATGTCACTCTTTTGGGGGAAGCTCAGATGTGTCCGGAACCTTTAAATTTTTCAGGATTTTGGTTTTAACAGCCATGGCGATAATGGTAATTGTAACAGCTGGTATAGTTGGATGGGGGCTGTTCATCTCCATCCACACCAATAAGCGGGACTTGTAAAAAATATTATAGAAAGTGTGCATTCCTGACTCTCCTAGGGGCTTAAAAGGCATGCAAAAATTCAGCGAGGTTGGTTATTTTCTCACTATAATTTAATTTAGTTTCGGCCATTGTACTGTACTCATAATTTTTTTGTACTGAAGACACATATTACCATTTATTCTATATTTTATGTTGCTGTACTGCTCGGAAAATACGGTTCCGAGGAAAATATGAATATATAACCTTTTTTATAGAATCTTATTTAATTACTTTCAATAATGTATACCACCATTTTAACAGTGGGATGGATAGGAAACGAAGAACGATGCGCAAAAACCGTATTTCAGTTCTTGATTTGCATAATTAAGGGGATTTGCTGAACTCAGGGGTAGCCACATTTTTTATATGTACGCCATTCTCACCCTTTAAACAAAATATTTCAAGAGTAGATAACGTATTTAAATAAAACAACCTACTTTGAACCATACTGGATGTGACGTCTAAATTTATAATTTATTTAATTTGTGTTCACTAAGGATGATGTGCTACTCATCATTTTATTGTAAACTCATTTCTACATCACTATGCGCTTATGTCATCTTTAACAAATTGATCCGCGAAAGTACAATAAATCGTTCTTTGACCATTATGATATTATAAAGAAATATAGCTGCCTAAAATTTTATACCCTTGACGGTTCATATCTTTCATCGTAATGACTCTTTTATTATGATTTGTTCTCGTAGAAGCACATGAAAGAAAAATATAATTCGATTCCAGTTTTTTATAACGTTTTATGCGATTTAATAAGGCATAAAAGAGTAGTTACTCACATTTGTGGAGGAATTTAAAGGAATCGGCTATTCGCAAGAGAGATTTTAAAGCGAGCGGGAGACAAAAATTCTCGATTCGTTTTATAATATGCCCTGATTTATGTTATTATAGATGTATCGCCACCGAGAATTGATTTGCATTGGGAATAATTCAAGCTCACTTATGGAAATCGCAATCAGTCGCTATTTTCTGATCCAATTGTCTATGCTGCGGCTGCATATTTATGATTCAGCCGCATTATTATTGTTTAATGTAAAATACGGCCTCGTGCAACAAGCAGATTCCAATTAAGTGTTCCCCGTCAGGCGGGATCTGTCTGACATGCAATCAATCGCGATGTCGTATGAAATATGGATTTTTCTTGACATAGGCTGGTAATTAAATCTTGGCAGGCAATCCAAAAAGGCAACTCGGGCGAACTACCTTGGTTGTCAACTACCGAATTCGAGTTTTTCCTTTGCGCCGACTTAATCTCACGCCATTATTTGATAAATCTATAAAGTAATTTCATTTTAAGGGTTCCTGTCCTCTGCAGAGGCTCTTTATTATTGATAGGCGCCTGCTGTGTATTTAGAAAAATATTCCAAGGGGAGAAATTTAGAAATATACCAGTTTCCCACCCAGTGCTCAAAGTTGAAAAGTTTATAATTAACTCAGTTTATTGGTACTATAGTACATGGAAAATAGGCAAATTTATATGGAATAAATGAAAAAAATTATAATAAGGTGAAATTTATATAATACTTCGCTTATATGCGTAAGAATACATATCAAAAGAGTTCCCACTCCTAAGGTGTGAGCTTCATCTCACCCCCTTTAGGGACTCCGCACTTTTTTTACAATATCTTTTAAACGCTTTATCTTACGGAAAAAGCAAGTATAGAAAAAGGTTTGTCAAAAAATTCTCTACAAAAAAGGTTCATAACAAAACTCTTAAGAATTTTTACAGAGAAGGCACTGCCCCCCTTGTCTCCCTCGCCTCCCCTGACGAGCCGCCACTGAATTCTATATAATTTATAAAGAGTTGTTGAAACCGAATGCTACAAAACAAAATATTAATTACAAGGCTGGATAAATAATAATATTGTGTTTCCATCCAAAAGCGTTCTTGTTATCTACCCCTAAGTTTGCCGTCGATTAACATAAACACCCTTAATAATCTGCAAACGATCTATAGGACATGTTGAATAGAAAATTGAATTCTCAATATTTTTCAATACCTCTGTTTTTGTCGTATAACATCACATTTCCAAAATATTGAAAAACCAGCACGGTGTCATTATGAGGGTGAAAAGGGGATGAAGCTCACCAGTTAGGGACGGAAACTTTTTGATCCTGTATTCCTACTCCTAGTAAATATAGATTTTGAGAATATCAGCCAATTACAATTTTTTTCTTCTATTTTTGCTAATTTCCGTTTACTACTAATTTTTTTAGCTTAGTTCCATGTTTAGAAATCCAAAATTAGACGGATGGGCGAAATCAAAACACACTTTTAATAATTTCATGCATCGGGAACACAGGATCAAATCGATTAAACTAGAGGGATTTACGACAGTACTTGTAATAATTGTAATAGAAAATATATTGGAGAACCGAGACTCATCAATTCTCATCTAAAATATGGAAGAATAGATAAGTTTAGTGTGACCCAACATGCTCTTGAGAGCAATCATAAAATATATTGGTAACTTAACAATAATTAGAAATATAACCAATAGTAGACAGTTGCATGCATTTGAGACAGTAGAAATTAGAAAATGTAAAAATAATATGCATAGTGTCAAGTGACCTATCCCGAATAATCTTCTCTACGTATTACTTGACAACAGTTCACTGAACCGTGGCAATTTTCGTCTGAGCCAAGAAATAAATTTAGGTATATATAGGGTAGTCTCTTAGTTAAATATTAATTTTATTCATCTTCGGATGATGTCAACTTAGTTAGCGAAATTCGCGTCATGCGAAGTTCATTTAGAAGTTCATTCATTCAGTGTATTGGTGTTCATGGAAACAGGCTTTAGAATAATTTGTGAGAAGCTGTGCGTTGGAATTAATGAAATGTAATATACAGAGTGATTTATGATAAAATATCTATTTTTTTTAGAAAAACGCCCCTTGAGTGTTGAACATTGTAACTAGGTTAAATATATCTAACATTTTTTCTTAATAACTAGACATGGCTCTTCAGTAGATGAGTACAGTAGTTGAGTACCAGTGACACACTCCACATAACACTAATCACTTTGTTCGTGTGATACACATATTATGCTTAGACTTCTGGCACTTTCATTGTCACTACACCAATTCGAACAATTTTAGTCTCTCTAGCCGTCAAACAAGTCCGTTGTTGTCGAGTAGTGATATCACTTCGACGCTTTCGTGGTTTTCTAGCCTCTTCTGATGTTTGCCTGCAAACCTAATCTCATCTTCAACGATAGGCGAAGTAATCTCATCTTCATTGCGAATGTATCACAGCACTTTGACGATGCTTCAAAGTACTTTATTTATTAATTTAATGTTGGATTTATTAGTGCATCACCAGAGTTAGATACCATAAGTCCATATGAGCTTCAGAATTTGCTTGTAGATAAGCAGTGTGTTGTATATTGACAACAGGTGAATACAGTAACGTCCGAGGAGCCAATACATTTCTCTGAATTTGAAGTTTAATTGCTCACGTTTCTTCTTCACGTGTGTTTTCCATCGAAGTGTTGCATCTAGGGTATATAATCGATATATTCAAATGGTAAAACAATTCGGCCTTCTTTGAATTTATTTTATCTCTTTGTTAAATTAGATTTTAGATTATTCTGTTTGCTAAATTATTATGGCTATACGTCTCTTGTAATTCCACCAAGACGTGCTAAACTGTACATGTTTTGAATCTGCGATTTACTAACCTTGCCTCTGTAGTGAGAACTAAGACTATTCAGGTGTGATATAACGTGTGATGTAACATATTCTAAGATCTTCTACTTAGGACTGTGATTGCAATGGAAACAGAAAAAATTGTAGATGTTGAGCTTGATTGGACAATATGACAACAATTGAATATAATAACTCTGTGATACAGTTGAGTAAAAAATTATAAAGAGGCAACTCTTATGGCAAAATGCGTGTCCAATCTATAAGTTTAACGTCATATAATTTGGAAATTAAGACTTTAATAAAAAATCTTAATAGGGTAAAATATTCTTGTTCAAACAAGGAATACAGTCCTTCATATCTAACCTTACTTATAGGGCATGATATTCTTAAATTCATGTAGTAGGGAATGTAGTCTTTCATATATTTTATACATAATAAGCTTCCCGTTTCCGTTACACCCTGTGTTTTACACTGATCTTCTTTAGATCCGAAATTTGTCAGTCTGTTGAGAACTGTTCTTATAACGATGGTTCAGTCTGCGTGATTTGTGATGCAATGGCTCGGCAGATAAAGACAAGTTTCACAAACAATAGGCTCTCGATAGATTGACAAATATCGGAACCAAAGAGATTGCTATTAGCTAATATTACTGGCTTAATTTCGGTAATTTCCGTGACCTGGCCAATAAAAGCACCAAATGTTGTATTGAGGTACCTTAGGATATACTAATAAATGTACAGCTCTGAAATCAAAAATAGCTAACAAATACGATATCGATATCGATAGCGATATCGATATCTTGAGCAGCCAGGTAACTAGAGCCTTCTTCAACTTATGACTCGAAATTTCTAGATTCTGCCATCATGGTCCACTGCCTGCTTACCATTATTGTCGACAGACAAATTCGATCAGAATGCTGGTAAGATGTCTACCTTACCTTCATAAGCAGATGTTTGTTTGGAATGTTGTTTGGGAGACCTGCATTACAGACGGTTTAAACGAGCCTACCCTAGAATAAAGGGGCGAGGGAGTTTGAAGGAAAGTAGATACTTTGTTGCCAGATGGCAACACCAAACTGCCACGAAATTGGATGGACTCTCGGCATGACTCAATGAACAAGAAGGAATTGTTCAACATTCTGATTTCAAGGTTGTAGAGTTCAACTGGCCACCAGGCAAAGATGAAAGTATATTTTAAAAATGTATATGTATCTGTCATGAAGTGGCAGGCACGAGGTTTGTGTTTCACGTACTCTATTCACTACAGCAAGGGACAAAAAGTATCCTTGTTTATACTGTAGACACAGATGTGATTGTCATCCCTGCTGGCACCTTCTACGATCTAATAGTGAGTCAACCTTTGGCCGATATCTGTGTGACATTTGGCAATGGTAAGCATGCGAAATAACGAAAACCATGAGCACTACATGATTGTGTTTCCCTCACTCTCTGATTTGGGAACCATGACAAGCCTTTGAAGACGTGACTAACGCATTTTGTGTATTTCGACACTCATGCATTTCAACCGCTGAAAACCGGCTCTGAACATTTCAAGAAGCTGGAATGACTGACTCTTATGATAAAACCGCTCCTTTAATCAATATCAACTGGAAAATATAGGAGTTTTTCTGTAAGAGGAATCGAGCGATAGACAAACATATCCGAAGGGCTGTTTATTAAATTATCTA
>CAXKVY010012529.1:0-19414 GCA_964058915.1 Tetropium fuscum | reverse complement strand
AAAAAGTTTGCCGCTCCTGAAACTTACTAAATCTAACGCGAGTGCACAATTTCTTTACAATAAAATAATGCATTTCTCTCAATTTCCGCCTTAACTAGCTTTCAGTTAAGGAAAATAAGGAGGCTCAATTGATCCTGAGATGTCATACATTGTAACAATAATATGGAGGTTTAGTCTGGTATTTTTAAGAGCATATTTAAACTTGTACAGATAAATTCCCTTCACTAAACATTTAATTTTGTTATTCATTTTCGCTATTTATAGATCAGTTAATTGATCGATATATTCGAAGTTTTCAATCCCCTTTGTTGTATTCATTATATTTATTGAAGTAGCTCACATCTTTTGTGCCTCATATTAAACTGGGCTTTTGTGAAAGCATAGGGAGTTTACTTTGGTTCTATAAAGCGTATAACATCAGTTGATATATAGAGGAAATGGGAATACAATAAATGCACGTACGCAAAGACACGTCTTCACCTGATACCGTATAATAATATGACTCCGTGAAATTCATTAAAATCAAATTCGTGATTCTATGACAGGGCCTATATCTCCACAGGCACAGGAATTTTATAAAATACACAGCTTGAACGCATCAGACATAGACGCCTGGAGTAGCAACGCAAACGCAACCAACCAGTATCAACTTTACAAACAAATCTCGTTTTATATTGTGGATGATTTGCTTTTTTTTGGTGTTTAAAGGAAATAAATTTTTTTTTGCATAATAAATCCAAAAGGAAATAAATTTTTGTGGCTTTTAAGAATCATTTTGAATAAGTGTGATAGGTATTTAATATTTTTAAAGATTACCGCATGTTTTTGTTGAAAAATTATTTTTACTCAAAAACTTGTCATTCTATGAACATAATTATCGTATTATCTATATTAATATATTATTATATATTATCTATAATAATACATATAATACTTATGCCATATAAAATGGTAAATTAACAAGTGACATAATAAATAAAAACTGTTCAAATGGGCAAACATACGGTAACGATATTTGTTTGGAAATTAGATATCGACAGCTGACAGTCGTGTGACGTAATGTTCCGGCCTTCTTTGTATCCTCATTTTATCAATTTAACACCGACATTATAAATAATCTTTCATGCCTTTGTTATTCACTTTTTGCGTTAATTTAAGTAACTTACTCATGTTCAACAGTAACAACTTGCTATTATAGTACTGAATAACTTTACAGAAAACAACTACTCAGAAAGCAAATTGTTTGGTTACTGGTTAAGTTACTGGTTACTGACTTATTGCTTGGTTATTAACAAATTGCTGATGCATGTATTGTCATTTGTCTTTTCCTTTATGGGATACGGATGAGAGCTAATAAGATCGAAGCTAGTCTAATGAAGAAATTGATAGATTTAGCCACCAAATTGCATTTACAGATATAATTTATTGCAGGTAGGTGTATTTACCCTGTCAGTAGTTGTTTCCTGCAAATCTATTCGGTGTATAGTTTAGACCACCGGGCTAGAGGTGATGTTTAACTGACATCTTCAGCTAAATTAACGGAATGAAGATTTACCTACAAGCTAGTTTTTGAAAATTTTCCCTAACTTGAATAGTTTCAGAATTATAATTTTTTCCGAATTGGAACGGGGCCGGTGATCGAACGGTTGGCGCGTTAGCTCTCGGCTCGAACACCTCAAAGCAGTGTGCGTGTTCGATACCGCGCGCTAGTGCGAATTAAATTTGTAGTAATTTATTCCCAATATCTAACGAATGAGGTTCCCTCATGAGAATCCAGGTTTCCCTCATTCCTGCACTGAATGGTGGTTAGAATTTACCAACCTAAGTCGATCCTAGTCCTAAAGAAGCTACCTCGTAAAGCTGTGGGCCTCACAACCATCTATAATAGAATACTAAGCATCTGCTACTTCCCCGTCCTATATGGAAGTATGCAGAAATAATAATGGTCCATAAACCTGGAAAATCATGCAATATCTTTCCGACCAATAGGAGGCTTCTTGTCAACACCTAGCAAAATACTTGAAAGACTGCTACTCAAAAGAATACAGGAAGAACACGAAATGAGTAAAATATCATTGTGAAATTATTTAAATAATAAGGAATTCGCATGAAAACACCTGTTAAATTAAAGTATATATAAGAATGTGTTCAAATTGCACTTCCTATGCCGTTTATTTGTTTATCCTACGGCTTCATTAATACGATGTCTCAAAATGATTTACATTATTTATCGGTTTTACATAGACCTTCTCCTTTATACAACCCCAGTAGAAAGAACTATAGTGGATTTAAATCCGGAGACCGATGAGACTTGAAAAGGAAACCAAGCGACCGATCCATCTCTATGGATCAGTTTAGTCTAAATAAGTTCCTGCTCCTGCGTAATGAGCTGGGCAGTAACTTAAAATGAAAGCGTCCGTTACTACCTAGTCACTTTCGGTTTTCTAATGCTTGGGGTATATAATTATGTTGGCTGTATACGGATACGTTAATATATACTCGTATATAATTAACTCAGCTTTCAATTAATGACATCTTTAATAAAATTAATAAATTGGCATAAATGGATGTTGAAAGCAGAAAATGTGAATCTTGTTACGGCGTTAGATATTGTATGTATAATCTTATTTTATATAGTACTTTGTTGGATGAAGTCTGGCGCTCAGTATATCCTATTATCCGCGAATAATAGATTTCGTATAATTAGTAGTCGTATATGCATCAAATTAGTGGCTTATTGGATTAATTAAATCTATTTTGGCTTAGCTGCGAAATAGTCATGTTTAAATTTAGAAAAAGACTAATTTAAGGTAGTTATGCATGAAAATTTAATTTTCAGATTCAGTGTCTAGTTAATATTGGCCGCATGCGAAACACATAGAGACTTGATTTCCCATTTTGACTTGATGATATCCTAAAATGTGTATTTAACGATCAGATACGATATTAAAATTTAGTTTTGACACCGGAGCATTCGCCATAAATTCGAAAACGTTAATCTTATACAGAGGTATCGAAGCTTACCTATTTTTTTATAAAAATTATACTGGAGTTTGCTGCAATTGACATCGTTAATTCACGATAAAAATACGTTAGCATTATAAATGACAATATTTTACCGCCCAAAAGGGAAAACTGCCGGAACTGTTAAATATTTGGATCGCGATCTAGTGCTGTTAGAGGCTAAAGTAATTAAATTAACGCATTTTAAGCAACTTAAAGCATTAAAATGATGTAAAAAATGTGCTAAATTTAGTATATTTTTAATTCTTAGTGTAGGTATAAAGTTTTAGTGCAGAAGAGTACTTGATTTTAAAGCCAATATCGATCGCTCTGGATACTTAATAGGTTTTTTAATGGGAATTAAAAAGGGTTTCCGTTTTATTTATTTTTCCATTGGAACATTTGCTTGTGAAACATTGTTTCATGTTTTTGCAATTAAAAGACATTTTTTTTATTTCTCGTTCAATAAATCGTCAAAATTTTTCTAGGGCTTCTTTTAAATAGTGATTTAAATGAAGATAAAGCTAATTTGATCACTTCATGTAAAGCTATCGATTTCAAGGATGTTTATTGTTTAGGGTGTATAAAATAAGTGGATATACTTACAGAGTAACTCAACAGACTTTGCCATGAAAATTGTATTTCGTTAACGGAAGACGGTATCAGAAGGACATACTTGAGGGCATAGGTGTTTATCACTCCCTTATCCACGTAGAACAGATCACCATTGATACCTAGAATGGAAACGAATTAAGTATACGTAATATATTCCGCTCTACTGGTTATCAATATTATACACATGTATGTTGTTAATTTCGATATTTTCTGCACTTTCGGGGCATAAATAAAATAATAAAAAAATAGTCCGTCGTATATAAATGGATGAATGAATCACTAACAAGTCTAACAACTCTTGTAAATGCAAAGCGGTTAAGCGAAAATGAACGCGTAGAACCAGTTCTGCAAAAAACATAAGCTGCAAGGGCTGAATTTAATTTGGGTTGTACACGATGTTTCATAATGACACAGACACAGAGCAACAGTAAACTCCTGAGGCCACAATATAAATATTTGCCAAATATGACCTTAGTAAAGTGTTGTTAATAATCGAGATACAGGGTGTTAAACTGTGCATAATAATTTATCCAAATTTAAAGTGTTATTTCACGAATTGTCATATTTTTTCGCATATATTTAACTATTTTACGTCATCTGTCTCATTTAAAATAATTCTTTGTCAAGATAAGAGTGAGTGATTCACAGAAATTTTAATGTTTATCTGCAATTCTCTTGAAAATGATCACTCGAAGAGACATTTACAAGGAACACCTCTTCTGCGTAGATGATAGATAAAGCGATATAGTCATTAAAAATGCAGATATCAAAAGGCAAAAATATAAGACAAAAGTGCCGTTTTTTCAGTTGCTGTCCGTACAATCCATTATAATACACCCTGTATAATACCTATGAAATCATTAATTCCAATAATTTCTATTCATACCAATATTGAAAATGAAATACCGGCCCCGTTGCTGAGCAAATAAAGTTCAAATTGACTCAGATTTGTCGGGGACTCGCTAAATTCGGAGACACGATTTAAATATTTGTTTAAATATTTAATATACAATATCCTGGTCTGATAGGCGTGTCAAGAAGACAAATCCTTGACTTGCTTCTAAATATTCCAAGGATCGGCAAGTTCGAAGCTGAGGTTTAATTTAAGAAATTGCTTTATGCTTTTTAACAAAACTGTTGCTACTAAAATATACCATATACTTATATGTACGAAGAAAGTTAGCCTGCAAAGAATGTCGAGCCGCAATACAATCCATCGATCTACTGTAATATAAAGTTTAACGTGAATATATTTTCTTCTCAAGTTAAACGACAGCTTATCTAAAATTTAAATCAGAAAGTTACAGTTATACTTCAATATTTTTAAAAAGCCACATTCTTATTTATTTATGTAATCTGTATATAATCATGCATACGATATTGCGTAAATATAACACGAATAAGACAAGAGGCTATAAGTTCAAGATGATAAATGAGCTTTAAATACCAGTATATCGTAAAAGTAAATCGTTATAAATGGAGAAAGTTGTTTTGTACCAGGTGACGCTTATTGCGAATTACGAAGAAAATAATTTCCGAATTAAATCAACAGAAGCTACCGCCCTTAAGTAATTGATTTGTTTTTATTAAATCTGGTGCATACGTTTAAGAAAAAGTAAACACAGTGTTATAATCCACTTGAGGGTTGTTTGCTTTCTTCTATAAGGGGGAGTGGTCGCCGTCCTTACTTCAGACTTGTGTCCTTTATTTTGTCCTTTAATAGATACCCCTGTAGAAAAATGCAAACTTGGAGCAAGTGCGCTCAAGTTTTCCTATCAGGAATAAAGCGGCTTCTCTAATACATAATAAACGGCTATTTTTGCCTCGAAGTAAAGTTAGTGACAGGTCATTTAATGTTCGTCAACTTTGGCTGGTTATTGACCCCCTCAGTGACTGATCAGTATTGGTTTTAGCTAAACAATTCGGCCCTTTTTACGCCAACACATGTTACAGCGAAGCACTTGTTTCATGGGAATCTCATCTATCTATGTCAAACGAATTTGATTTATTTCGTAAATTTGTATTTTGGAGTCGCGTTTCACAAAAGACGGTATAAATTAGTCCTTGACCACTTAATAATTAATATAGTAACCTATATTCAGCAGTCAAGTAGGAATAATCTAGGAAAAATATAGAAGCTTTTCCCTCTTTTGTACTTCAAGTTTTTGGAGTGCTATATTCGTTTTACGCTAACGCTTTTCGATGGTTTATATGAATAAATAACACATTTTGCTGATATCCCAAAAAAATTATTGCTACTTTTCTTGGAATAGCAAATCTTATAGTTCAGGATTTGCGACCATCAAACGTACGTGGAACAGAAACATCACGAAGGTTTATTATACTGAATACTTTTCATACCCAAATTAGAAAAAATAATGCTTCTTTATTAAACACGTTTTACTTTATTATTACATATGCATAAAACTTTTGATATTGGGCATATTAAAAAAATAATTTAATTAAATATTTTCTAAATAATTGTATTTAATGAGAACATCGCATCGTGACGATAGTTTCTCTACGATAAATGATGGAGTTATTCAAGGCAGATTTGTATTGACATTTTCTCTAGTTTGTTTATTTATATAGGCAGTTCCCTAAAAAAGTGTTTGAAGTTTTCGAATTATAAGCAGAAAAGCGAAATAAACATAGTTTTTTGGCAATTTTCTTACACCGCTCAACTTTTACGAGGTGGAAAAGTTGAAATTCTGTTTCCGCACCCTAAAAATCATGCAGTGCGAAAAAGAAAGAAACTTTTATATTTTCCCGGCTAAAGACTGGATCAATATCAAAAAATAAAATTGTGATTTCTTTGCATCATTTGTAAAAGTAAGTTGCATATGACAGATGATTTTCAATTTGATGAATCGGAATTTGAGAAATTAATGTTTGTTATCCTGAACTTTAAATACTGTTTAACAATAAATGTTCATAACCTAGGTAAATATATTTTGTATATATACAGGGTGTTTGGAAAAGCGATGTCGACCTGGAACGAGGTGTTAGAGGAGTATTTGGCATCCATAAAACCAAACATACCTATATGAAAATGCTACGGTTCTTTTTATATTGCCAATTTTGTGTTTTTTCTGTTTAATCTTCATTTTTTCCATGATACATGTAATAGCTAAGGAGCTGTAATGCTAAAAGCTCCTGAAACACTCGGTACACTTAATTTAGCTATTGATCCTGATCTGTAGAATTTATGACCCCGAGAAAGTCACTCCGAATGAACGAAATGTGAAAACTATCATTTATAAAAAATTACTTTCTAGGACACTAGAAACCCAGTGCTAATTTTTTTACATTCGGTCCACGAGGTCCAAAATTATTGGCAAATAACAGAAATTTTTTAAAAATCTTTCTGTCCGAGATATGAAGACTTCAAAACCTCTTCCAACCTGTTTTCCCAGATGAAAAAGTACCAAAATCCACCATTTTTTTGGGCGACTGAAAATTGGGAAATTTCCAAAATTTGAGGTTTTTTCACCTAATTTTCGGAATTATGGAGGGAATTGTCTGTCAACCATTTTTCCTGCTAATTGGACGCATAAACAGTGGTAAAAAACAATCGACAGATAATTTCATCCCATAATTTTTGGCCACCAATCAAATATTTTCAAAATGTGCCGACTTAAAAAAATGTGGATTGAAGTGTGATTTAATTTTAGGAATTTGAAAACTTGAAATTCCACCTAAAACTTGACATTAAATCCAAAATTGTAATATATAGGGTGTTCCATTCAAAAGAAGGAAGTTGATGGCGGCTTCCGGTATAACCGGAAGTGTTACGTGGACGCTATTATTTTATTTGAGCAGGACTTCGTATTTCCAACATTTTCTAAATTCAAATTCAAGTAGGCTCTTAACTATCAAGTGAATGGTCACTATGAGACACCTGTATATATATTTTTACATATTTATCTCCTAGATGAATTGCAAATAATAATTAAAGACGGTTATAATGTGTAAACTTATGTGTTTATTTTAAATTTAAAGTTACAGGTCATGTTGTTTTTTTGGTAGTATTCGGTAGACGTGTTGAATTAAAAAAAATAGAAACCCGGCACCTTTACACGGTGCGCCGGGGTTAGCAAAAATGCTCTACATATTATATTCTGATAAATTTGAGGTGACATTGCAGCCAGGATAGCTTTATTTTATAAGGCATGGCAGAACTAGAGCCACTGAATATTACAGATGTACTTATACAGTATAATGAGATGTTTTATAGTAGAATCTATAAAAAATATCGTTAAGGTTGCCGCTTGGTGGAACCTGCATCGCGGCAAATATAAAACGAGTCCCTCTAGGGAGTTTTTTTATTGTTTTATCTGCCAAAAAGATGTTTACTTTTCATACATTTTTCATCGAAGTCATAAATTGCGTACCAGAAGGAATGAATATACCGTTGTGTATATTTACACAAGTAATATCTCAGCATAAGGGTTTCTTTTAGTTGAAATTGTGGCAATATGACTTTACGCTGCTTTAATCTTCCCGGTTAGATAAAAGTAAAATACGTTTAGTTGATTGATGGCGCCTTTTACAGCTTTATCGTAAATCATGCGTTGTTTTCTTTCAGAAGTTATGCTAGGCTAGGAGACCTCTGGAATTGGCCCTAATCAAGCATCGGTGAGTTAACTCACATACAAATAGTATTTATCGTGATGGGATGGTCAATTATTGCAAAAATATTCTCATCATTAACAAGTTGCCCTGGTGGTAAAACAAGGGTAACTTTGGCTGCAACTTATCATGTGGTAATTAATGTTTTATCAGGCTCGCTGGAAATTCATGAACTTTCTTTAATTATCGTTAAGTTTCGTTGCGGATAAATATTGCGTGGCATGTAGAACAAATTTAAGTGTCACAAACAGCCTCTAATGCTTTTTATACAATCGATTTACTCTTTATTATCATAGCGCTGCAGTAGCGAATTTTCTGTAAAATTCAATCAACACTGAGTGTGCTGGTGAACCTTGTATTTAACGGCGGCGTGCACACTCTTTTTTAGTTTATTTTATGCTGTACCGAAGTATTTTATATCACAAAAAATTGCTCACTAGGAAATAATTAATAACCGCTGCTTGAGTTTATTTTGTTAATACCTGAGCAAATTATCATCTCACCTGCTCAGTCTCTATAGATATCTTCAAAAAGAAATCATCTAGTGCCACGATAGTGAGTATATATATATATATATATATATATATATATATATATATATATATATATATATATATATATATATATATGTATATATATATATATGTACATATATATATATATATATATATATATATATATATATATATATATATATATATATATATATATATATATATATATATATATATATATATATATATATATATATATATATATATATATATATATATATATATATATATATATATATATATATATATATATATATATTATAAAATACTCTTTTGAAAAAGGCCCAAAAAAGGCACCGAAACGTCAAGTAATATAATCAATCAGTCGTTTTAGTGCTACCATCCCAAGATAAACCCTCCAAAAATAAATAAATATAGCAAAGAAATTAGAAGATAAAATGATATGCCCGAGCATAACATCATCGTATGGATTTATTAAGTGAAATAAATTGAGATATGTCAGTTGTGTAAAATGTAGTATCAGCAGTCATATAGAGCCGGCGACTAGAACTAAACTAGAAATTTCTGATTTGGGAAACTAATAGAGGGTTGAGTCGAACATGAATCCGCTCCAGACAAATCTTTCCGTGCATTCGGAAGTGCGCTATCGCCAGTGGATATTTGCAAACAAGATGAAACCTATTAAACTGGTATTGATTTGTGACAGTAGACAAACAACGAGCTGCTATATTTTCCATAAAAAATAAAAACTATATAACAAAATGATCATCAAATCGTATTTCACACCGGGGAATCTTGCGCAGATGATTTTTATAAAAGTCTCGTTGTCTTACTATATTTTCATCCCTCTTAATCTCAGCGACTGCTAGATATCATTTAAAGTAAAATAAAAATATCCCATAGGTTACGATGGAGAAACCCTCAAGAAATCGTATAGGTCCTTGATTGTTGTTGATTCCTGACAAGGGGAGCGAAGTATGATTTTCCATAAAGGGGATTTATTCAGTGATGACTGACATTAAATTATATTTCACATTGTATTTTACCTTTGTAGTATTTTTCTTAAAAGACAATTAAATGACAATTGTATAGGAACAGTCTAAACAGAAACATTAATACAAAATACCAATACGAAATACCATAAATACGAAACAGAACATAAAATTTAAAAAGTAAAGTTAAGTTAGACCGAATAAAAATCTGAAAGCGTGGAAAAACATGTTTCTAACATGTTTTTCCACTAAACATGAGCTTTAATAGACTTTATATATCGGGTAGATGATGAAAATTTTGGAAAATCGATCATAAAAATTTAGCGGTATTTCGAGATACACGTGAGGTTTGAAATTCAAAGTACAGCTTCCTTAGTACAGTACAGCTTCATCCCCTTTTGCTTCAGAAACCACCACCCTCTAATGTGACCTCGCTAGTTTTTTAAATTTTTCTCAAAAACTGTTACTCTGACGAGGAAAATGAATAGGACCTAAAATATTCGGTATAAAATTCTACATTATTTATGTTCAATAAACTTTTTTCTATTTTAAACTCGACTCTCACAAATATGAAAAATTAGAATAAGTTGCTAAAGTTATGCAAAAACGAGGAAACGGACAAATATCTGGAAATACATTGGCCATAGAAAAATGTTACATGCAAAGCAGATTTTCCTACACAAACCTGGCTAATAGAACAAAAATAATGTGACTACAGTTCCTGGCACGTTTTTTTTAAGTGGTTCCCCCTTGAAGTCTAATCCACCAAAAACTGTGTATTAAATAATTGGATTATCTTCGGGTAATTCTTCCTCTAGCACTGAATTAAGACATCCTTAACAATTAGAGGGCATTGTTGAAGACTTCAATCCAACCAACCACAACCGCATCGCTTTCCGCAACACTTTTTACAACCGCAAGATATTAAATGAAGAATAAAAGTAGAAGCTGGTATCTCAGTTGTAAGAATTGGCACCAAAATTTGGCTGATTGCTTTCCAACCCCATTCATTAGGCTTGTTTATTTGAATTAATTTGTTAAAAACGCGATACAAATGTTGTTCTAAAGTAGCACATGTAGTCTTGATAATCACTGCTTCGTTAGATTGACCAACTAGTGTGACTTTTTCTCCATCTCGTACAATATCCGGTTTCATCGATGATGGATTGTTAAATATATACAAAGCGTTCAAGTCCCTTCTAGTATTTATCAAGTTTACAGTTTGTGATTTTCCTTTGGCAAAAAATTCTGATGTAGTATCACATCGACTAAACGCGTGAGCAAATAGTATATATCATTTACCGTTTATGAAGAACTATATGCCTTTTCCTTGGTGTTTTCTTGAACATCTCTTAAAAATCGAATGTGGAGAGGACAAAGAGCATTATGAGAATGAGAAGGTCAGCTGAACATCAGCATCATCTGCTGCAGAAATAACTTGGATACCGGCATAATCCAATGTTTCCATCAGTTGATTAATCAAATGTTCTTCATTCGCCAAATTGCTCAGCAATTTTTTCTATTCGTTGAAAATTATTTCAGCAGATATTCGTTTTAAAAGTCTTTGTTGTCGTTCAATGCCTTTTGTACTCTTCTTATTTTAATAATAACCGTCAAATACTACGAGTGCTCTCTGGCCGTACCGTTTTTTAATGAAATTAATCTAAGCTGTGTAAATGTACCTTGTTTCGGCCAAATCACTCGCTGAATTAAAAAAAAACTTTAATAAACGCACCGGGAGCCTATTCATTTTCCTCGTCAGAGTAACAGTTTTTGAGAAAAATTTTTAAAAAACCAGCGCGATATCACATTAGAGGGTGGTTTCTGAAGCAAAAGGAGATGAAGCATCCTCCTGATATTTATTAAGAGTCTGGACCCAAATTTTTAAAACTTATAAATCATTTCTCCTATTTAACATTTTAATTGCCAATTTACTGTGACTACTATAGTATAAATCTGGAAATAGATAACTTCAATAATAATATTCAATAAAGTTCAACGCTGCGTAGAAATGTTTTGGGACTAGGATCTAACGAAATGAATTTATTAAAGTAAAACAAGGTGGGCATGGAGGGAAAGAATTTCGATTAGCGTGAGTGACAATGAAAATAATTGTTTTGGGTCTTCGGTGGAATTGAGAGGATTTTTGTTAGGTAAGGTAGATCTAACCAAAGGTTGGTGAAACGAACGTATCTATTTACTGGAATAAACTACGCAAGGTGGATAGAAAGCAACTCATTAAAAGCGAGCAATCTTCCTCAACTGGTCCGCTCGGGTTCAATTGGTGCAAATTGCTTTTAACTGGAATATTTTAAGGTTTGAAAGTTCCATCGCTACTAGCTATAATTAACAGTTGTTAATTATTAGCAGTTGTTAGTCGTTGTTAAAAGGACGTGTTTGTCAAATTAGAGAACATTTTATAATTAAGGCGAGCCTCGATTGTTACGGCATCTCGACATTTTCATGGATTAAATTACACGATTCTTCCCTAATTAAATAGAACATAACACGTGCCTTGATAGTTTTATCAGATCCAAATTATCAAATTAAATTAATATTTGGATTTTATATTTTACTCTAAATATCTCAAAGGGGATACCTACCCTTTCGGAAACACAATTTTAATTTTCGTCATATATTGTGCGCTGGATTGAACTTTATTAATTAATTACGTGAAGCAATTCTATTTAACTAATTAAATTGTATAGACAGTTGAATAATGGAACGTAATTGGCAGTATTGATTTAAATACGTTCACAACAAATGTTTCTAATACCGATACTTCGACAATATTTTGTTGTTTATATCTACTAGAATTATTCTACCTTATTTTTGGATTTAATATTTGTCACATATTTTATCCTTACTATTTATATCTCTTTAAATTAATTTAGTGGTCACTTTTCCATATGATTATATACATAATATGATAATTGCAGAGACATAACGATTGTAAAATATCCACTAGTTTGGGACGATAGGAATTCGCGATTTGTAGAACCACAAGCATATAAAAATTTACTAGGTCAATAGTAGGTAGCAAATTTGACTTTTACCCTCGGTATTCTTAAAATTTCCATAAATTGTATGCAAAAATATTCATAATTCAAATATTATACTTAAATATTCTCGAAAACCGTCTACAGAGAGAAATTGTAACCACATGAAGAAAGAGACAATTATTCGTGATGTTAACATTGTATTTTATAAAGTGTATAATATGATTATCAAAATAGTAATTTGTATTAAATTATAGTCTTCTAAGAATATAAAAATCAGAGTTTTGAAGTGTTAACTGTTACTATGAATGAGTTTTTAAATTATATGTGATAAATAAAATAAAAGATAAGATTTTTGAATTTTGTGGATTCCTAAATTCGATAATGCATTGGAAGATCAATTAATTAATTAATACTTTTGTAAATTCAGCAAGACGTACATTAATTTAGAAATCTGCAATGCTAAGATAAATACAAAATACAGGCACAAAGAGAATATCTATATTTCATATTACAGGTGTTACAGGATTGAACGTGCCAGATTATAAACTTGGGAAACAAGCGCAAATTCAAATTTCAATACATTTCCGTTGAAGTGAAATCCGATTTTACATTTACTAATATTAAGTTAGTTTTAAACAAGTAAGCAGTGGTATCAGAGTTTTTAAGTCCTTAGAACAATTAAAAAACATAAAATACAAACATCAAGCACACAAACATTGTCCTACCTAAAAGTTTTCGGACTTCTTCTTCGGTAATAAAAAAGTTGAGGTGTGCGCGTGTTTCTAGCATCGCGATAACCGTCAGGAGCAGGATTCTCCTTAACATACTGTCGTTCAATCGCGGCGTCAGCCGCCACTAACTGAAAGCGTCGCGGCGTTAGATTGCAGGACCTTATAAACAGGATCCAAACAGTGGATCTACTCCGATGCCTTACGCGCACTCTCGATTTATTACTTTCTTATTGTACCTAGTATTGAAAAACCATTACTCATTTTGATATTCCGTGTAATTATGTAATTCATATGCTTAATCGCAAATGACCCCTAAGTAATTTACTAACTATATATAGGTGGCATTAGCGACAAATGACCGTACTTAACTATTCAACCTGGACGACCCACGGATCGCTACGTCAGCATTGGTAATCAAGGACACACAATGAGAGCGCTTAATATATCAACTCTACTGATCGACAGGAGGAAAGGAAGGCCTCTGGATCGGATCCCTGAGGTAGCATGGCTTGAGCAGCATTGTCATTTTACATAGTGCAAAGTGCATGAACTAGGAACTCATTTCAAGCAACGATGATTTTGCAGTGTGAGAGCTGCATTAATTATCTCAAAAGCTGTATATGCAATATGCATACCTCCGATTGGAATTTTCGTAATGGAATAAGTTTAAGTTGTTAACAGAACTCACGTGATTGGTTCACGCGCCGGCAGCCGTTCGTTCGTAACTAGTTGGTTTGTTCTACCAAATTTAATTGCACTTATGATTAGATTGAAGGTGCGACATAAAGAATGCAATATCGCCAGGTAGTTAATGCGTTTGACGAAGAAATAAGGTTATATGAACGAAGTTTGTAGATTATTTGTGAAGTTCACCAGCGCAAATGTGATGAATATCATATTAAATTTGAGCTTGAAGAAGTAAGACCTAACATAATCAGGAGTCATTATATAGGACTTTATTAAAACTCATATATTACAATAAGAGTTTGAACTCCCAAGGGAAGTTTTACAAGACTTGCGTGAAAAATATAGCGATAAATTTTATTTATTTACATTTATTTCCCTTTGGAAAAATATTGGAATCATAAACATTGGATATAAAGTGGGAAGCTCAACATCGTCTGGTGTGGGTTTGAAAGCGGAACAAACAGAATCGTTCAGCTTGCCGGAGTTTTAATTCTAACATAATATTAATAGTCATAGTAGGTTTTTTAGTAAATATATTCATTTTGAAACTTCTGAATTCCCTATTATACAGACTTCAGTAAAACTCAAAAGGTATGAGATAACTATTTGACCAACGAGTATAGGTATATTAATAACAGGGAGTAGTAGTTAAGATATGATATTCAAAACAAAAACGCATGCACTTCATCAAGTGTAAAACATGTCACCAGCAAGCACTGTTGCTAAAGTCTGCCAGACTATTGTGTGTTTAAGACGTTTCATTTGCATTATTGTTTAGTAAGCAAATTCTTGAAAATTTAAATAAGATTACCTATTGATGAACAATTCTTTAAGATAAAATTTGCTAGTTAATTACGAAGGTATGCCAGTAATAAAAATTAATAAAATGACTAATTACCATTTATTATGTCAAATTGGTGGTCATTTACTGTTACTCAATTTTGTTCAGCAACTCCAGATGTATAAATTTATTATATTTTCCAAAGAAGTTCGATGTCAGTATTGATGTATTGTAGAAGTTTAATGTAGTAATACAAAATATGTATAGCTTATTATATTGTGTTAATGTTAGTGCCAGTAACAACTTTGATCATGTTTACTAACAAAAAAGTTATGTACGTTAAAGATATTAAAAAAATCTATGGTCCACGATGTATTTTATATTTTGGCTAATAACATACTGTGATATGGAGCATATATGTACCGCAGGGGTCGGTTCTGGGCCCTGTGCTTTTTATTTTATATATTAATTCATTGGAATCTGTGGGTAGCCTTTATCTTTTCATCAATTGTTGCATTTATCACTACCTACCAACTGGCTATTATAGAATTTTGTAATCGTCTTCAAACAAAATAAATGTAATATTATTATATGATTATTATTATTATGATGTTCGTCATTTTTCACTGATTGTGAAATCTTACTAACGGTAGACATGTTTCATTTTAGTGCTGCTACCACTCGCTAGAAAGAAGAAAAATTAACAAACTAAACATTTTAAATAGTAAAGGAATTCCCTTTCTAACAGCAGTCAAAGGTACTTTCTTCAAAGGTCAAGCTACTTTCTTTTCCGATCAATCGCAATATAAGGTCAATTCACAAGCTTTGCATGTAAATAGTTCAAATATAAGCAAAACTAATAATTTACAAATAGTGTGCTAAATAAAACAACTTCAATATATAAAATGTAGACTGTCAAGCCGTCAAGCGGATAAACTGTATTACCACCTTATTGAAATTCTGGCCATGTCAGGATTGTTATACATTAGCATCATTGACACCGTCTTCTGATGTCACTGATGACGTGCATCGGCTTTTGTTTTGACTAGGCTATATTTGCGCTATACTCGCGCGTTAATTATCGTGGGTAAAACCATAAGTGTACATATTTAAGCAGATATTTTTTATGTTTGTTTTCGTGTATTTACTGTATAGCGTCCCTCTAGCTGCGCTGATTAATTTATGCGCCACAAAAAAAATCGTAGCTAAAAAACCGTATAATCCGGCAGATTTTTTTCTTTACTAAAAACTTCTTTAGTGTCTTACATTCAAATTCTTCGCAGCATGTATTTAAAAATAAATACATTTCCATAAATAAAAAAGTTTGTGGCTTGTTATTTAAATACAATAATAAACAATATTCAGTAATGATAATAGCACTGTTGGAAGCGCCTAATTCTATACTCGAATTTAAAAAAAAATGAGGCTGATAGCTTACGTAGATCTGGATATATGACGACGTAAACGTAAAAAACACGGAATTTAAAAATCTGCGATTTTTTACATTTTTTCGATATAAAAAAGTCCTGTATTACAAAAAATGTCGGAATCCCCAATTCTAACTTCCAAATAACCTACTTCAAATAACACATAACCTGTTGTCTGGTTCTACGTAAAAAAAAACATAATTTTCCCTCGATTTCGCTCTATTAAATTGGATATATATACACATCTTATTGGAATATTCGTCCTACTATTGTATCATCTGCTCTGCGTTATAATATTTTTGGCTAGTCAATATCTTCTATTTTTTAATGATTCGTCGAAATATTTCGATGGTCTTAAAAATTAAATTTATTAACTATATCCTGGGATAAAATATAATTCTAAATCACGTTTAATTTTTATATTAGCTACGCACATTTAATATGACCTCAAATAGTAATTAAATACTAGTTATTTGGTACGCGTCATTCCTTAAAGAAAGTCAATTTCACCCTTTCTATTTTACGAGGTAGGTGTATTAAGCCTAGCCGCATGTATTCACGAAGATTGTGCAGAGGATTATTTGTTGGCAACGGGTAAGTCTGTAACACATATACTCAGGCACAACATCGGTCGTTAATTCGCTTTTATTGTGCCATTTAGTTTAATATAACTTTTCTGATAAATTAGCCCTAGCTGCATCTAAACTATCGGGTTACTTTTTATTATGTCTGAGATTCCATATAATTAATTAAAAGAAACTACGCTTAATTAAAATGCAGAATTATGTTGCGTCAGTGCCACTTTAAAACTCTAAATCTTTAAAGAAGGCACTCACGTTACTACAACATACGCTGCTCAAGCGTTCTTTAGTAGAAAATACTAACACGAGAGAGACGGCACAAAGAAGGCAATTATATGTGACTGTTAATATATCCGACTAATATTGTTGTAACCGTACGAAAAAGAGAATAAGCGAGAATAATATCGATGAACTGATCGATCTATTTTCAATTCGCGAATTTTAACTAGTGCAGTACTGATATGATTCGTATATATGATATATAACTATGACATAACTGCCAACTTTGAATTTGGATAGTATGGTAAAACCTAATTATATTCACTTGAAAGTTATCGTGTTATCAGATGGTGCTTGTAAATATTTTTTTGCCTACAAACTATTTCCCTTAGGCAGATAAACATTTACCATCCTAAATGGAAATATATGATAAGTTATAAATGAAGATAGAACTTGGCGAAAGAAATGCATTACAACGCTTTCCAAAATAATGAGGATAAATGGATCTGTAGTCTTCACACGCACGATGTCTTATTTTTAAATTTCCTTTTAAATATATACAATACTTAGGTATATATCCTAGTATATCTCCTGCATACCTAAATATAATATCAGAATATTCGCCAACGTGAAAAAAAATTACAATTATCTGAGAGGAACAATCAAATGCAGAAATATTTTAAAATCCTCCGAACCTAATGACAACATATATAAATATGAACTTCTTTATTTAATATTTTTCAGTATGTTTAATATGTCCTAATACTTTAGGTATTTACCCTAAATATATCACGCACCCCTAGATATAACGATGCGACAGGAAAAAATCAGAATTATTTAAAAATCTGCCGAATGCGCCGGTCTACGCAAAACATGTTGCGTTCCTTTTGTATGTATATTCTACTTGTATATAGGGTTTAAAATCCTGGAATCAACGTTCATTTTATAATAACGTTCCCTCTCATATCCCACAAGCTGCACCAGATATCCTTATACGTAGGCTGCTTGGAGAACCTGCGTTCAAGTACTCCTGCTACCTCATGGGTGCCGCTACCTCATGGGTGGTGTGGAAACGAACAAACTACAAAATATACATATGCAGTAAAAAGGGGGAGCAGTGTAATTTAACTAACGCATTTGTAGAGGAGATTACGATCTACAAATTCATTCCTCAGCATTATTATTGTTAAGGTATCCAGTTTCGGTTTTTAGCTACGGAGTCCGCTTATGACTTGTTTTTACGTGTGAGCTCGAAACTGCCCTCAATTTTGACCGCTGCTGTTTGCATGGGTGCTAAGAATGGAGGTTAGCCAAGTCAACGGCCACGAGGTCAATTTAATGACAAACTTTTTTTTCCTAAACTGTTTTCTCGTCCAATTAACGGCTTATGAGAAATCTGCGAAAAAACGAAGTTTGGAGTACTATCGTCGCTGGGATTCGTTTTTCGTGAAAAAAGGGATTTCCACCCCCGCAAAGGATGGGAAATAATCAGATCTTTATTATTCCTAATACTGTCAAGAATTCGTGATTTGAAGTCTATTCATTGCTTCTAGGGAGTCATCTAAGCGTCATCGAAGAATTATTTGCTGTCACTTAATCTACCTGAGCTACACGGCAGGGATAATCTCGATGTCGGGGTGTTAATCTGACTGCCCCTTATCGAGCTATTGTTCTTTTCGTTGCTCTCGACTTCATCTTTACCAATATTATTTTTTTGGGAAACAGAATGTGTACGTACCACGAAATGATTATAAATAAAGATATATGTCTTATTAGTTTTACTATTTCAAACATTGTCAAGAGTTTACATAACCGCTAGTAAATGGCGCTTGTTAACAAGGCCCAGACACGTGGTTACGTGGTTAATTTAGTCAAAAAGTAACAATAAATCTTTGTTTGGTTACCAATAGATGTCGACACAAATATATTACCGATACTAACCTACTGAGAAACCTATAGGTCCTTAGCTATTTTTTTAGTCTTCCAGTACCTACTTTGCTGTCAAGTGGAGACTCTTTTATTTTCTTAGGAAAATAAAAATATATGTAGTACATAATAACTTAATTAATATAACATACATAAAATAATAGTCTTATTTTGTAGCAAAATTTCTACACATTTATCGAAAACTGATTCTGGTTACTACTGGTAATATCTCTTAATACTTCTTAGGAGTAGGGTTACCCGCTGACCCACCCTCAGTTTTTAATTTAAAGCTATGAAATGTAA
>CAXKVY010012528.1:0-14496 GCA_964058915.1 Tetropium fuscum | reverse complement strand
GTCCGATCTTTTGCAGGAAATGAGGTATTTTAAAATGGGTCTTTATAAGTGTGCAAAATTTCAGTCAGATCGGTTTGTTAGTTGATGAATAATTGTATTTGTTTATTCCAGCGAGCGTCCATTTAAACAATCGGTATAAGCAAGATAATGGATCTAGAGATGTTTAACAAAGTGAAATTGATTCATAAAAGGTAAAAGGTGAAACTACAAGGTAAGTTGAAAAAATAGACTATTTGTGCAAATTTTTTTTTAGTCTAAATAAAATTAAAATCTAAATTTAAAAAAATTGAAATCCTTCAAATTTGCGTTTCAGTGTACGTTGTTAATCACTGTATTTAGGCTACCCCTTATTGTCGTTATTATAGAAAATAGAAGAGAAGCTTCTGATGAAAGTTGTGAATCTGTAACTGAACCCCTTTAATAAATTAATGGAACTGCAGTGGCGTGCATAAATTGACCACACTAACACCGCGTATATTGTTGAATTTTGAATTACTCAATTTTTTCTGAATTCAAAAATATGACATGATAGTCCTATCTTTAACCCTTTTTGAGTTACTCCAAAATTCAACGAACGCTAAAAAAGAACAACTGCAGAGCGTAGAAAATATTACCAGTTCAGCATTTAACGGAAATTCAAAAAAGAAAACGGCTGGATTTATGTCGTCAGATGATACGAAAATTAAACGACTATCCTGATTATTTTAATAACATTTTTTGGACAGATAAGTCTCCATTTCCGGGGAAAGAAAACACAACAGAAAAAGATTAATCGACAAATTAAAAAATCTGACAATATATTTGTCAGCGTTTTTTGTGGCTTTTTCCCTAATAAAATAGCGCGGCCAATGTTTTACAATTTTATTTTAAACCATGTACCTATCTACCTACCTATCTACCAACGGGAAATTCTCCCGGAAGTGGAAAATATTCTTTTACAGAATTTTACGGATAATGCTCCACATATTGCCCTTAAAGTTCGAAAGCATTTAAACAATGCATTTCTAATATAGATTGGCAATAACGGAGCTATTAAGTGGCCACCTAATATTTCCGATCTTTTTCCACTAGATTCATTTTTATGGGTATTTTTAAAGGATAAAGGTAACAATAATAATAATCACAATATTTAAACGTTGCCAATGACAATATCATCATTGACTGTTTTTGGGAATTTAAGAAGACGATATGAACTCTGTATTCAAAATAATGGTGGCCATATCGTTCAATTTTTATAATTTATTTTTGTTGTCGTTTTGTTAATATTATAATATAGGTTTGTAAATAAATGTTTGAAATGTCACATCTTTGAATTGAGAAAAAAGTATAGTAATTCAAAAATTCACAGTACATAGTGTTCCATTTAAAAAAATATAATTTTTTCTTGTTCCCCTAAATTTGTGCACGCCACTGCAGTTCCATTAAGTTATTAAAAGGGTTCAGTTACAGTCAACTTTCATCTGTAACTTTTTTTTTATTTTCAGTAATAATGATAAAAGGCTTGGCCTAAATATAATTAATAACCCTGTATAATGGTTGCCCAATAAACAAAATAATGGACCCCAAAACTTAAGAATCCGAAATTTCAAAATTGAAGTAAAGTAAATAAGAGAAACTCCTACCTTAAACCCTTGTACATGGCAGAATAAACAGGATATCCGTATCGGTCCTTTCCTATATCATCGGTATAAACCCAAGTGCCACCAAGCTCTGCCCCCATTTCAAAAACTTTGCATTCAAAACTGTTTTCGGAAACATGCCTCGCGGATGCCAAACCGGCAGCTCCCGCTCCAATAATCGCAACACGCATTTTTCAAAAAAATTCAACCGTATAAAAAATACTAAAATATTTAAAGCAAACAGCTCACGTGCACGCGGTACAACAGTTAATTAGAAATTAAACCGAACTGAAAACATAATTTCCTTATATGTAAATAAATAAATGTTTATTGTAAATTATCAACTTGTCTCCGTCTTCTTCTAGATAAGTGTGTTGGTATGTTGCGCGAAAGACACTAACGTCTGTCTGTCTTGGTAAATGGACACGCGACGTCGCGGTCGGTTTTGCATTATGAAATTTCTAGCGCGGATTGCTGCACTTAGCAATATTCGTAAATTCCCATTATTTATTATGTAGGTTTGAGAATTGTTTAATTTATGGATGCGTAGCATGTGTAATCATTTGTTTATTGATAAAGAAAACAAGAATATATATATATATATATATATATATATATATATATATATATATATATATATATATATATATATATATATATATATATATATATATATATATATATATATATATATATATATATATATATATATATATATATATATATATATATATATATATATATATATATATATATATATATATATATATATATATATATATATATATATATATATAAAGGGTCCGCCAATAGGGACGCTCGATCTTTGACAGCTCATGGCGGCCATGTTGTTTGTGGTAGAGTTGGCAGACGTAGTTGTTATTATTCAGTGTATCTTCACAAATCACCATGAACCAATTCAGCCGCGAGCAACATGTGCAAATCGTTAAAACTTATTACGAAAATCATTCATCGGTTCGAGCAACGTTCCGCGCGCTCCGCCAATTTTACGGTGCAATTGATCGTCCTGCTGAGTCGACTATCCGTCGTTTGATTAACAAATTCGAGGCAACCGGTTCGGTGAACAATCAGCCAACACCGACGCGTCGTCGAAACGTCCGATCTGCCCAGAATGTCGCCGCTGTGCGCGATAGTGTGCGTGAAAATCCGCGACAGTCAATTTCACGTCGCGCACAGGAACTCCGCCTTTCGGAAACATCACTTCGCCGAATCTTGCATCTGGATTTGGGCATGCATCCGTACAAGATCCAGCTGACACAAGAGCTCAAAATAAACGACCATAGACAGCGCCGTATCTTCGCTGATTGGGCTTTAGAGCAGTTGGAAGTCGACCCCGATTTTGGTCGCAAAATCATCTTCAGCGATGAGGCACATTTTTGGTTAAATGGGAATGTCAACAAGCAGAATTGCCGTTATTGGGCCGAGAACAATCCACAGGAGGTCCACCAGGTCGCAATGCACCCAGCAAAGGTAACTGTTTGGTGTGGATTTTGGGCCGGAGGCATCATCGGGCCGTATTTCTTCGAGAACGACGATGGTGTGTCCATCACGGTAAACGGCGAACGATACAGATCCATGATAACGAACTTTTTCTGGCATGAAATCGACAATATGGATGTCGAGGATATGTGGTTTCAGCAGGACGGCGCTACGAGCCACACAGCGCGCGCCACAATGGATCTTCTGCACGAGCGCTTCGGAGGAATGGTTATCTCGCGCGGAGGCGACATCAACTGGCCACCGAGATCGTGCGATTTAACCCCACTAGACTATTTCTTGTGGGGTTTTCTTAAATCACAGGTCTACGCAAACCAACCACAAAACACTGATGCCCTCAAAGTCAACATACGCCACGCCATCGATGAAATACAGCCCGATTTGTGCGCCAGAGTCATTGAAAATTGGACTTCTCGTATGCGCGCCACCCAGCGAAGCCGAGGTGGACATTTGACCGATATTATTTTCCATACATAATGCCTTCGAATACTCTTTCAAACAAAAAATAAATTTCATTTATACCTCTCACACAACTTGCTTTATTTCATTTTAAAGATCGAGCGCGCTTATTGGCGGACCCTTTATATGTATATATATATATATATATATATATATATATATATATATATATATATATATATATATATATATATATATATATATATATATATATATATATATATATATATATATATATATATATATATATATATATATATATATATATATATATATATATATATATATATATATATATATATATATATATATATATATATATATATATATATATATATATATATATATATATATATATATATATATATATATATATATATATATATATATATATATATATATATATATATATATATATATATATATATATATATATATATATATATATATATATATATATATATATATTATATATATATATATATATATATATATATATATATATATATATATATATATATATATATATATATATATATATATATATATATATATATATATATATATATATTTATATTATATATATATATATATATATATATATATATATATATATATATATATATATATATATATATATATATATATATATATATATATATATATATATATATATTGAGACATATTTTAATATGTATGTTTTTATAAAAGGCGTCACTTTGTTGAGCCAAATTGTTTTATGATTTATATATTTTAATTTTTGACACTTGAGATATTATATTGAAATAGTATGATCCAGATATATTTAATTTGCTTATTAGGTACTTACTATTTACTCTTACTACTTCCCTGTTGAATCCTTCTATTTTTTTTATGGACGCCAGTTCTATGAACATACATTTCTTAATTTAATTGAAAGATCAATTTAGAGTCATGAGCAGTCTCTCGTCTTAGAGGGGGTCCAATTTGGCTTCTTAGTTTTTTTTAATAAAATTTCTTTAAATGATTTGTTGTTAATGAAAATTAACGACTCATCATCATTGAATTTAAAATTATGCAATTTTTTTTTAATATGCCAAATTTATGTGAAGCTCAAAGTTGTATTAGTTATATTGTTTAGTATTTTAAATTTATTTCCCTGAAATTGCAAAACAAGAGAGAAGAAGCTGTGATTGCATATGATTATGTTTATTATAAGATATTATTAATGTGAAACGAAATTTTAAAACCTATTACTATCCTGCGAAAAACCTACTTAACTTAAATCATGGGACCAAGTCCTCTGAAACTCTGAAACAATATTCTTTAAAATACTTCAAGTATTTGAAAATAACAATTATTATTAATAAATTAGACTTATTTATTGTGCATGACCAAGTCATATATGTGTATAAGACCCCCCCTCTCTTATCTCACTTATTCTTATTTTTAAAAACTGATCACATCAATAAATAAAAATAATAGTAACGAGTAGTAATGATTAACTAAAATCTTAAACTTAAAAAAAAGCATTAAATGAGACATGTAAGTACAAATTAAGTATAAATAAAGTAAATAAATTCCAGTATCCATGTCTTGTTGTTTCTGCGTTGTACATTGCATATAAGTCAGCAACATTGTCACTATAGCCCCCATTTATTAAACATATTTGAACTATTTTTTAAGACTACGCCTTGATATTCTAAAATATTACAGTCCTCTAAATCTGATTCCTGCATGGTTGTCTTCATCTTCTGAAATATCACAGCTTCATCATTATCTACATGTTTAGGATCACCAATTATTGCAGTTGATCCAATCACATTTTCTACAGACACGCTTTTTCGGCATCTCGCAGTATCTCATCTAAAAATTGAAAAAAGGTCTGGTTTTGTCATTGTCTATTTCTTTAATGGGAATTTAATTTTCCTCAGCCGCTCCATGGTTTTTTGGGAGATTATTTGGTTTCTGGTTCTCCTCTATAACCGACGTTAATTTTTTATACCGAATATCTCAAAAACTGTAAATTATAACCTAAAGCCTTTCATATTAATTGATTGCTCTGGGTAGCAAAAGTTTAGGTTAATTAAGCTTGATCTTCAGTTCTCTTGTCTAATCAATTACCGTATTAGTTCTTGTTTGAAGTTTCCCCCTTGTGATTGCTTTAGTGTTGTCTGAAGCTTCATTTCCTAGTGTTCTTGGTGATTTCTTGATCTTCCTCAATTACCTAATAACTCTTGATTATATATCTACTCTGTACCTAATGGGCCTAAAAGATTTTCTTGAACTAACGTTAAAAAGGCGTCAATGATACATAACTCCTATACAAATTGTCTTCTCGTTAAATGCATTAAATCAAATCCGTGTAACTTTTTCAGATGTTTGTTTTAATCTCTTCAACCACTGATAGCAGCTGATCCGTCAAGATATTGTCCATCTGCTCTTGAATATGCATGCGTAGAGATATGGGCTAAAGGTTCTACAAATTTTTGTCTACTATCTTCACTATGTATTTTGTTTATCTTTACTATGTCTTTTGCTATATCTTTACATATATTATATATGCTCCATTTATATACGCTATTATTACTATGTCTTTACTACGTCGTTTGTTTGCCATATTCGGCCCATAGACCATTACTCCTCCTGATAGGAGATATAGCAGTTATGGCTTCCTTGATATTTCTGGAGGGAATGATGACTTTCATCCGCTAACATATTTTGTAAATAAGTTTGTTGAATTTTCTTATAGGTTCTATTTCGTCTAGTAAAGTCAGTAATGTTGTTAGTTTGTAGGCGATTTTAATTGTTGGGATTGTAATAATTGTAAAAATTTAATGTTAATTTTATGAACAATAATAAATGTGTAATAATAAAATAAATTAACACGGTTTTTAGTGAACTATGAATTTTGTAATGGCAGAATAATTATGTTTTATTCTAGTTTGTGTGACGATTGTGACCTTAAAAAAAGGTACAGCTATGTAAGTACCATATCCATAGTTTTATTGTATTAATTATCGTTTCGTTCATTATTTGTTGTCAGTGAGTCAGTGTCGTAAAAGTTGAAATTGTAAAATAATCTCGATACTTATGCTAACAGGTATTACACACTAGTAATTATTTCGATTAGTATATATACCGGGTGTTCCTTAATCACGTGCTAATATTTCAGGGTGGGACTCTAGATATTTTTATGAGGAAATGTCTATAAGACCATGAATATATGTCCGCAACAGCTTATGTTTTAATATCTCAGAAAGTCCTTAGATATTCTTATATTTCAATTTTGGTTGTGCTAATAGGATATTAAGCCACATATTTTAGTTAAACAGGTTATTTTATCTACCCATCAGTGGCGTTCTTGCATACATGTATACTGATGTTTTTGCAAAATAGTGGTACGCCACTGACATTTTTCCATGTGGCTATTTTTTTATAATTATTCTGATATTCTAATTTTACAATAAAAATGACCCCCTACATTTTTCTTGTCAGATGCACAGTTCTTGACTGAAAGATTAAATGCAAATTGAAACTAATTATTATTAACATTGTTGATGATAAATTTTATTGTATAAGCATTGTTGAAAATGGGAAAGACGACGTGTTTTCAAAGACTGAACATAATTATTGAACATAACATCTAAAAAACTTTATGGTTCATGATTTAAAAAAATGAACATCCTTTAGCCAAAAATGTCAACAAGAATATATCTACTTATTATGTTAACTAAACGTTTGAGCTGAAATTTAGGCTGTTTGTATCGATGGCTCATTTTTCTGATCTGACTGGAGAAATTTATTTGAAACTTCTGAAAAACACTATTGACAATAATTATTGTTAACTGACACTGTTGAAAATAAAATGACCAAAATTATTCTGACGCGCGTTTCTTTATATTAACTGTATTATTACCCAAAATCCAGTGTCAAGTTTTGATTTGACCCATCCTGTATAGAAGATAGTGAGTATCTACCAATACTATACCAGAACTATTTTGTGTCTCTTTAATACAATTAACTGGGACGTTATTAGATAGGTAGGTACCTACTTTTAGATTGATCATGCATTTTAAAAATAAATGTTAACCTCTAGAATCAGAAAAATAAATAACATGAGCAACATGTTCATACCTTTGCGTGTACCGCACTGGAGATTTGCCAGAGAATATCATGCAATGTTGACATTAATTGCCAAGAGTATGCAACTTTACTATAAATACGGTCATTCATACACAGACACGCCCCCCATGTTCCCAACAAAATAACGCATCAACAAATTGATATTTACACTATAGAGACTGCTTATATCTTATATACCTACGCTAACAGACAGAATGTTGCATCATCTTAGTTTTACCTTTAGTTAGCGTAAGTTTTACTACCTCAAGCATTAGATGTATTGTAATAGCAGAGGATTTTGCATAATACCACAGAAATTACGTCCAAATTTAGCTTTCTAAATAATTTAATCATTTCATTGGCCTTTAAGGCTGTGATTTTGTAGAGTGAGAGGCAAATAGATGCATTTATTTTGGTTAAGTATAAATAATTAAAAAGCTACATAAGATCTGATAATGAAGTTACTAGCACTAGCTATAAATATAGTGATGATTATAATATAAGTTGAAAAAATGCATTTTTATTGTTAAAATCACATTACCTATTTTCATTGCATGCGCACAGAACAATAAGAAAATTTTGGGACAAAAAGCTTATATTACAATCATCACTATAATAATAGCTGGTGGCTTAATTAAAAAAAAATCACAAAATAAACACTTTGGCAAAGTCCGTGCCTAATTACTTAATATAATGGAACTATGCCTTGTGGCTTGCAAAAGATTCTATTATCTTACTAAAGTCACAATTTCTAGCTAAATCTGACTCAATAGCTAATAATCTTAAATGTGACAAACGATCTTGAGCCATTGTCGATCTTAATACATTCTTAATACGCGCTAAGAAACTAAAAGATCGTTCTGCTTGAGCTATGGGTATTTTGTGATTCATTTTCTTTGTGGTGCATATTTGAATTTGGTGGTATTTTGCTTGGTTTGCACGTTAGTTTGTTTATATTAAAATCATATACCTAATTTACACATGTAGTTACCTAATGTAACTGTTGTTGCTTACAAAGTAAGTGTTGTTGCCGACAGTGATATCATATTTTATAATTTTATAATACGTGCCAAAAATTTGTGTGAAACAAATTTTGACAAATGATTCGAGGTGCAACCCATAAGTGCAACCTTGAAAAGCCTATTCACCTGTTCTGATGCTCCTTTATGAGCCATCATTACTACACAAAGCACAAATCACAATAGAAGAGAAGATATTAAATAATTAACTCAGTAACTCCCTATTGTAACAAAAACAGAAAACATTCAAAAAATATATTTCAAACAAAAACGAGATTTAAACGAAAATATCGTCACACGTTGATATGAGAAAAGTGAGGTTGACAACTATACTACTTGTTAAACGCATGCGCACTGAAATTTTAGTTTTGGAGGGAAGCCTTACCTTCGCTTCTGTATAAGCTCTCTCTTCTGGGTAGTTTTCCTTTCTATTGTTGTATTTACTTGCATGTATAAAAACAGTCAAGATTTATTATACTCTTGCGACGAGGAATGCGAGCTTTAATTTAATTTTATTAATTCATTTGATTTTGATTACAATGTTATTTTATTTTAATAAAGTAATAGCTACCTGTTTATGATACCATTTTTATAAGCCCTCCCCCACCCCCCGCGTAAATTCATGAATGCGCTACTGGAACTATGAAAGGTGTCAAGTCAGATAATATGTGTAGGTACAGTGCCGTTCAATTGAAAGTAAACGACTCTTATGAGAAATTTTGGAAATTTTCCCATTGTGAAGCAGGCTTTTGTATACAGATCACATTCAAAATTATTTTAGGTTGAAGTATCTGTCAGTTATAGGGTGACAGCATTTTATATACAGTATTTATTAAGGAAAATCTATATGGTAGGGACGTCTCTTGTAAAAAAATCCATTAACTTAACAAACTAACTGAACTTAAGAAAATTACTATGAATTAATATTTGGTCCAAGCACCATTCGCGTTTATAACTTTTTGAAGCCTATTTCTCATAGACAATATTAGTGTCCTGGTGTAATCCTCGCCAATATTTTCCCAGGCATTTTCAATCGCCAACCACAAGTTCTTCTACGTTCGCTGGTCGGAAATATCTGCTATACATGTCTTTCCATTTGTGCCCATAAAGTTTCTATCGGATTTAAATCCGGCGACTTAGAGGGCCAAGGCAGAGTGTTAATATGGTTTGTATTCAGCCATTCAGTAACAACTCGTGATTTGTGAATAGAGGAATTATCCTGAAATATAAATTTAATTGAAATATGGAAAAAGGAAAGAGGAAATAAAAATAATTTAATTGACCAGTAAGACGCTCTCTGATTCTCCAACTAACACCTGCTCCTTGGCAACATATCCATGCCCACACGTTGATATGATAGAGAAGCGACCACTACGAGCTGTAGGATTTATATAGCGCTCTTCATATCGGCTATTTCTTGGGCGGTATACACGCACAGAGCCATCATAGCAGGATTGAAAAACTTATTCGTCTGAAAAAATTGTGTTGTCCCAAAAGTCCTGTGGCACACCGACAAATTGGTTGGCAAAGTTTAACCTCTGCTCCTTATGCCGTGGCAACAGAGCAACTTTATATGCAGCCGAAAAATTCCTCAGCTCAGATGCTCTGATACGTCGTCTTGCGTTTTCCACCGAAGCAGGAAAATTTGTTAAGAAGCGGGCAGTCACTGCTGTATTAAAAGGATTCTGTCGGAGGTGGTCAAGGACGAGTTCGTCTTCCTCCATGGTACTGAATTTCTGACGGCCCCCTCTATGGACGTACTCAACAGTTCCTTCTGCATTCCATTTTTGCTTAATTTTGTAAATGCAACCTTTACTTACATTCAAACTATCTGCAACTGCTTGCATTGACCATCCGTTCTGCAGTAACATCACAGCTCTCATTTTTTGCGGTTCAGTTAAGCGCGGCATAATAATAATAATAATAATTATAAGGAAAACTTCAAAATATAGAATAATTATTAGTAAACTGACAAATAAAATTCAAGTTTCAAGACAATCAAGTTTTGATTACCTGAAAGCCTGTTTACTTTCAATTGAACGGCACTGTACCTGTACTTAGTAGCAGATTTTGATTCATGCAGATGTAGTTTAACTGTTTGTAAAATACAAAATATAAGAATACCTATACCTAAGAATAGGTATAGTCAATGTTTATATTTCAGTAAAGATTAAGGCGGAAACAATAAATAGGTATATTGTTTCCAATAAATATATTGTTTCCAATAAATATATTTTTCAATAAATATATTATTTCCGTATTAAATATTTCCATATTAAGTACCTACTATAGTTAATAATTGTTATCATGGGCTTCCCCGTAACATGCAATATAATAATATTACATGTTACCATAGTCCATAACGACCATAATGAGGTATAATCATACTAGTCACTGGAGCAGAAATTCACTGTCTTCGGGTAAGCCCATAATAATAAACCATAGTAGGTACTTCATTTGGAAATACCAATAGCTAACCTTAATAATGCGATGTCCATGAATTCATGATTAGATAATTATTATAAGGTATTTGACGAAATAATAGGAATGCGTTTATTAAATTATTAAACTGATATTATTTTTTTAATATAAATGAACACTGCTTAGGAGTATAATAACTGTCCAATGGCGTAGCCAGAATTTTGATATGGAGACGCGGAGGGGGGGGGGGAAAGATGGATGGAGAACTAAAATACGAGGGAAAGTTTTGAGAAATTATATTATTTAACGTTTTTAAATAAATCCAAATTCTGACAGTGAATAAAAACTAATTAACTAGTTACTTTTATTTCATACAAAATATTGAAAGACTTGCACCTGTGCAGTGTGCAGTATTGGCATATAGATACTTATTTTTCACAGATCTAGATCTATCGTATCTACCGAAAGAAGTTTAATCGAATTATGGGTAAAAAATAAATATAGAAGACTTAGGCTTATCTCAAAGGCTGACCTTCAGTTTTTTAAGTTTAGCTCGCCAATATGGTGAACACCCTGGTCTACCGAAGCCGCGTGATGGGTATAGAAATGCCTGACATTAGCTGCAGCTGACGTGTCGTCAGGCCCCAGATACCATATGCATTTAGTCAGCTTGTGCAACATATGCGAGCTCTGCCTATATCCATCGCCATAACGTGGCGTGACGTGGCATTACGAATGTTATATTATCACCTACGGCACTCGTACAGTATAGATCAGACACCGGTGTTGCCCTATGCTCCGGGGATATTGACTCCGTTGTGGGTAATGCGACGCCCCGGTTATACTGGAACTATTCACTCCCCACAGTCATCGTTAGGCAGATACAAGCTAATAAGCCTGGGAAAAAATGTTACCTATATCTTTCTCCAGATCCACTCCCCTAAGCAGTACACTTATTTAAATTCAGCGGAATGGGCCAATGATAGGACCATTGCCATAGGGAATTCTCCTTGAAGAGCCTGTCGATCCTGCAGTGCATTCCATATCTTCGTATCATTAACATACACTGTATGCTTGGATTTGAGCTTTAGCGAGAGGTCGGCTGTTTATATCAAGAAAAGAACTATTATCACTCACATTTTATGATTATTTTAATTAACATAAACATATTTCATTCTAGATTATGCAGAAATACTACCAATTGTAAATTATTGTAAGTAAACATATTCCGCATATTTTCTTTAAGCAATGCTGACCTACAAATCAATATCTGTTTAATCCAGAAATATCCGGCTATAGTGTGAACGTTGTTGCTTGGGTCAATGGAAGCATTAATTTATTTAGTTGAAAGAGTATCGAATATTCTCTTATAGACAATTTAACAAAACAAACGGCCAAAAAACATCCAACACATCTAGATGTTTAAAATATCGTCCATCATTCTCGATGCAAGAATTCAAGTCGCTACGTCTGTCATCGAAATATTTTGAATAACATTTCTTATTATTTCGGTAATGTCGTCTCTTGTAGTGGATCTGGTGGCAAAAATATGATATTTTATTTGCCACCACAAACAAAAATCTAGGCAAGAGAGGTTTGGGGACCTGGTTGACCAATTAAATAGACTTCCGCGTCCACCCACCTGTCAGAATTTGACTAGTCTAAAAACCTCTCTGAGGTTGGACCTATCGTCTTATTTTCTTTTGTTAATATTTTCGACTTTTCAAGTCAAATATTTCCGTTAATATATTTGTTTTATTGAAAATGAGGTACTTAATAACCTACTGACAAATCACTATGCTCAATCACTCTCTGTAAGACATTTCTCATCTCAATAGCTTTCGCGTCAATAATTTTCAATATTACTTATAGGATAGAGATCATGGTCTCGTCAGCTGAATCACTTATTTATATCTCCGATACATACAATTCCTGATAATTTTAGAGCACTAGTTTTAGATTAGATTGGATTGGTGTAGCGGATACTAGCAAACAGTGGTGCAGGTCTATACTCGACTTCATCCAATGACTAGGGTGCCTCGCAGTATACGGGATTTCAGAACTACCACCATCATAATGGCAACATGAGGAAGCCGCCCAAAAGACAAAGTCATTCCTTGGAGTGTTGATAGGGCAGCTCCAGACTGACCAGAATATCAATATGATCTTAGCAATTTTTGTTTTTGAAATATTGGCATATTTATGGATATGTTAAAATTCACACCATACATCTGGTTTTCAAATATCATAGCTACAAAATTTCATATTTTCAGATTTTAGTGTTTGTTACGCAACCTTGCATAGCTCGGCTTTCACATTTCACAGTCCAAAATAAAATTAATAGTGCCATACCTTTGAAATTTCGAACACGTCAACCTCCCTCGTTGACTTATTTTTTTGTAGTTTCTTTAATATTGTACAATCTGGAAGAAACATTGAAATTTCGGATCATCTTTCCGATTATTTAAATGAAGACACCTACTTCCAGAGAAAAACTTTTATCTTCAGATTATCTTCAAATAGAGCATCAATATTGATTTTTTGATTGAGTTTTTAGTGGAAATAGGGGAGGAATTGGCAGAGTAATCGAAGGAACTTAACTGTAGAACGTTTATTATAGGACTCATTCTTTCAACACAGAATACATTACAGTGAGGAATAGCTTACGCAACTTAGTTAATAATAGCTGGCGTGATCAACTGTCGCCAAAAATTACTGTAATCGATACTTCTAGCCTAAACAAAACTTGTAACAAACTAGCACATAAAGATATTAGAGAAACTAATGCTCATTCATTTCATTAGTATAAATGTTTTTCTTTTACTGCCAACAAATATATACCAATAGCTTAGCTATTGGTCGTGATATGTAGAATTTATGACCCCGAGAAAGTACTCCAATTGGACGAAATGTGAAACCTGTCCATCGACTAAAAAGTGATACATTTTTTTATTCATTCGGTCCGCGAGTCCAAAATTATGGACAAATAATTTAAAACGTCTCTCAACCATTTTCCCTACTAATTGGACCCATAAACAGTGGTGAAAAACAATCGCAAGACAATCCCTTTACACAATTTTTGGCCACCCTTCAAAAATTTCCAAAATGTGCTGATTTATAAAAAAGAGGAATAAAGTGTCTATTTATTTACAGTGTCCTTTGTGCTGGTGCAATTTTCATTCTGCACCCCAAACCCCCTTAGGAAATGCAAATTCGCGAAATGGCTAATTTGTCAATGTAACAGAAAAAAATATTATTTTGCTCTATATAAAGGTTTTCTTTCCTGGTTTCCGGTCAACATATTAATGAAAAAATTCGATAATTCGAAGAAAGTAAGCACTTAAGCGTTTAAGCAC
>CAXKVY010012527.1:0-13082 GCA_964058915.1 Tetropium fuscum | reverse complement strand
AGAATATAAAGGACGCTATATTTCGACTCCAAAAGCGGTCGATAACTATTTTGGTCATTATGTTATTTGCAAATTAGTGAGCAAAAAATAAATAATGAATTGAATACAAGTATACGCAGCTAACTATGCGTCCTGGTCGAAGGCATTTTACTAGAAAATTATTTTCTTGTTTCGCTAGACGAGTGCGTCAAACTAGACAAGTACATCCAGTTCCAGTATCCAGAAGAAATAGGTACCTATGTCAGAAAAAAAACAATGTTGTGAAAGTTCTTGCCTACGTAGATATTTAAATGTAGATATTTTATGCTCTTCAGAGTAAGAAATAAAAGGTTTTATACTGTTATTTCACTGCAAAGCATGAGGAAACTGAATCGGACAAACAGCGCCAATAAATCATTAAACAGGCAATATTATTTAAAGAACATATTCTTTAGAAGTTTGAAAAATATGCTATATTTATCAATTTGTGTGCTGAATTTATTTATGTAAAGAAAAATATAGCACTCTATTTAACTTTTTTGAGAAAAATCCATAAAATGATATTCTTTTGAAATAACCCCATATATCGGTTTCTATATTAGGGTAGATGACATTACGCGATATAAAGCATGAAATTAACTTTTCAACGATGTATGACACAATGGACTTTAGAAGAGTCAGTTTTTAAAAAAACACATTTCTCTGATCAGGCATTAGGGGCTTCCCCCACCTTTTCAGTTGATATATAGAACAAAATGTTACTAACAAAAGTTATACGTAATGAACCCGGCTATTCATATTTGTGCTATATAACGTACCTGAATAGGAAACATTTCTGAGCAAAATCCATCTCAATGTTTTAGTCTATAGATTGCGTCCCCTAGCGGCCCACATAAGAACTTCAAAGGTATGTCCAGTAATTTCTGTTGTTCGATTTAGTCATGAAAATATTTTCCCGAAGCTCTAGGACCTATACTTTGCCTAATACCGTACCGCGCCGACATCAGTGGGCCACACTGTATATAATGCTTTTTTCTATCAGTATGTTCAAATAGAACAAATGTAAATAGTAGAGTAGATTTGTGTTTTCTATGAATTTCAGTTCCGCCACAACTAATGTCACATGAAGTATCACTGTATGAATCGTAAAGTGTTAATATTAGAGTTTAGTATAAATGATCAATAAAACAAATCGTATTATACTCGTATATACAGGTTGATTTAGGCGGAAATCCCAATATTTGAGGAATAGGTTCCGGTAATTAAAATAAACAATAAAAAGCTCATAGGTCCGATTCTCAGTCGTTACAGATTCTCAGAACTTGCCATGTAACACCCTGCAGATTCCTTGTAACATAATAAATAATTAAATTGACCTAATCTAGGTAGTCGAAGTGAAATACTTCGTAATATAATGAGACATGCCACAACTTTTCAAGGAGGTTGCAAGATGTAGAAGTGACTAAATTCAAACTTAGACATATAATACAAAATATTAGATGAAGTAGTATCGTGGCACATTGTCATACATTTTATATATTACTAAATACAAAGAATGAAATGCATGAAACGAATGACAATAAACAATGCATGGAGATAATTAAATATGAAAAATGAAAATCGAGAATAAGATAATAAAAGACAGCTAAGTACCAAATAATATGTATACGTATTTTTATTATTTGGTCAGTCGAGCGACCGATCCTGTGTTAAAATTCCTATGACATAACAATTTAAAAATATTCTTGGGAAACCAACCAGTCCTCCTTGGGCACATTATGTCAACCGGGCGACCCTGTGACAAAACTATTTGTGTTTTAGGATAAGGAAAATATAACTACGCGTCCATCTGAAAGGATGAAGTATATAGAGACATGCAGAAGCTGTGGAATTCGAACTCGAATCCTACAGTACATAAAGCATGCATTTCACCGCTAAGCTATCAATGCTTTGGACAACTTGTGATGAACTAAATATGAATTGTAATTGTATAATCGTTGTGTTGCTGCAGACAAGTGATATCCTGTCGGGAGACAAACGTGATAATATTAAGTAGCTAATATGCAGGTAGAATATTAATTTTATGAAACTAATCGATATCAATTTTCAAATTCCGGAACACCAAATACAAAAATGTGCCTTCCTCTCAGTACTCCATTTCCTGCTACTATTCCATTTAGTTTTAATTAACTCAGGAGGAGCATGCATCAATTTTATCTTCGGTATTCGGTATATATAATTCACTAGTTAATGGTGACTACCTTTTAATTAAGAATAAATCAAACAGTAATCCGGAACCCTCCCGAAAGAAACGCAGAGCTGCACGAACCTGGGGTTATTCTGTTCTAAAACACCACACCTAAACGGAAATTAAATTTATATTGTTTCGTTTAATTAATTTTAAACTTTCTTAATTGCGTCGTCCAGAAGTATATATAATATAGAAAACGAAACAGTATGACATATTTACAAAATATATTCAATTCGTAATTGGGCGCTCTAAATTTGTACATTCTTGCACAGAAGTTATTTAGATGGAATTGTTTTGAATAGTAGACTACTTGAAAATCAATTTGTTACATTTTATACGTATTTCCTATAATATACAAATAGAATTCCGTTTTATGGAATTGGAAGATTAACAGGTGCAAATATTGCAGAAGGTACATCTGGGATATATAAGAAATAAAAACCTTTGTTTAGTTTTCGCTACACACACCGACCTCCTAACCGCTATTGTGTTGAACAACTGCTAGGCCGATCACAGGACCACGTATCCGTACTAATTTGGTTTTACGTAAATACTCTTAAAAATCACTTTCTTATTCACAACATTAGTAACTTTAATAATAAATGATAATAGAAAATTATTAAAGCCTTATAACTTACCGATTGAGTGAACCTGATCATAACTGAACTGATCTAGGTAACTGATAATTTACCTGGTAACTAAGTATTTCTTTTATGGGTTCTCTTTATCTAACATGTGAAATGCTTGGAGTGTTCTCTATCTAATATACGAACACTATCGGCGTGCTGTGATATTTTTTACACTAATCTTAAACTACCGTTAAAGGGCAATGTACTAAAATGACGGTAATAGATGTGACGTGGATAAATATTGGGGTATCTGATGCCATGTACACATATTTTTATTATCTTGTCTGTTGAGCAACCTTGTGACACAATTACAGTAACGTATCAATCTAAATTTGGTCCCGTGGGCACACGGTATGCCATGTACACGTATTTCTACTATTTAGTTAATCGCCAACCCTGTGACAAAAGTAATTGTGACAGAACTGGTTATCCTTGACAGACCCTATGCCATGTACACGTAAAAATAGAAAAAAAAATAGCAGACGCTGTGGGATTCGAACTTCCAACCTATAGCATATGAGCCACACGCTTTATGTCTGAGCTACTACCAGTTGTAGAAAACATCTGATCAACTAAATATTTCACTTATACGAACGAAGCGAACGGCATTCCTATGAAGAGCCGCTAAACATGTCATTCTAATAAGGAACATGACTAAAATTTTAGATATAAAAATAATACTAAAAAACATAGCGTAACGTTGTAATAAAATACTGCAAAAGAAAACAAGATTTCTAATTCCACGCGATCAGTATGAAGGATCTAAACAGCGATAAAATTGAAGCGGCCCGAAACTAGTTGTGACGTCACCAACTACAATATGCGGTAGGGATTGCGCCGGAAAGCGACCGAATGAAGTATGAAATCAAGCCGTCGAGTGCTGGGATCTCCCGTAGCCGACCGAATCGGTCTCCTGGTCGTTTGTGAATTGTAGGTTGTGACGTCACGACTTTGAACCTGTTTGAAACGGTTCACCGGCGCGCGAGACTAATAATTTATAACAAATTTATTATTGGGAATTAAGGCGTCATATTTTGCATAGGTATCTGATTTTTCGGTATGGTAGAACATTCTAATGCAATAAAATAATGTTCCCTATTGCGTCATATATATTAATGGCATTTAAGTAGACCGTTAACTACCGTTAAACGGCCGTTTAACGGTAGTTTTTAGTACAGTGTATTTTTTTATATTTCTTATATTTAAGAGATATACTGTGTTTACATGTTCTGTAATTTTATGTAATCGTAAAGTTGAAATTGTGAAAATTGATAAAGGCTTTATAAAGGCATTATTATCTTGAATTATTATCTTATTATGAAGGCATTACTAGGGTTTTTCAAGAAATGTTGGCAGCTTACTTTAAAGCATGATAAAATTACTGAAATATTTTGTATAATCAGCTGATATAATTCAATATTTTGCAGCGTATGGAAATCTGGGCAGCGTTCTGAGTAGCCAAGGCCGCGTGGCGGAAGCAGAATGGGCCTTTCGAAAGGCCCTCCAGTACAGACCCAACATGGCCGACGTGCATTATAATCTGTGAGTAACCTATTGTTGTTTAGCAACGCTAATTTCATTATAATTGCCGCTATGGCTTCATTTCCTTTGCTGAGATTAATGAAGACAATTAAAAATATATTACGACCTCACCGCCATTTGCGTGAGCCTTTCCAAACCCCTCATTATTAATTAAATTATAATTTATTAAACGATCTTTTAATCGTAAATTCTGTTGCTCGCCGCAAGATACAAATGCAAGAAACAAATTGTAGATTAATGAAATTATATGTATAAGTATAATAATTTTTTTAATAAACATTTTTTCCAGATTAATGAGATTCCTTATTAATTAGCAAATTAATTGAGACACATGGCGGTAAATGATCTACATTTGACATATTTATATTTGAAGAAAATGTCACTCGTTGTCACATAAAATAAATATTCAGGTGTACATTTAATAGTTTTTTCAAAATAAAATGGCTCAAACCACAATTCCACTGCTGCCAATCATCTTTGGGAATTTTGGTGGAATATTTGCCAAAGCAACAAGAGTTATAGTAAAGTATTAAATAGTAAAATAGTATTAAATAAGTTATATAAAATCACTTCTAAGCACACTGTTAACAAAAAAGGGTAATATGCACTTATAAATGAAACTTTTTTAAAAATATTTTTTTCTATATATATATATATATATATATATATATATATATAAATATATATATATATATATATATATATATATATATATATATATATATATATATATATATATATATATATATATTTATATATATATATATATATATATATATATATATATATATATATATATATATATATATATATATATATATATATATATATATATATATATATATATATATATATATATATATATATATATATATATATATATATATATATATATATATATATATATATATATTTAAATATTTTTTTCTATCTTAATGCGATTTGATGAACAATATTTATAACAATGCATGAGGGGTAGGTATAAACGAACAAACTTGATAGTTTGCCAACCCTTGAACACGCAACATATAATTGACCGTGCGAAAAGCATGGATTTTCTAAATCCAACCCGCAAATTGACATTGTTTGGCCTTGTAACTTATTATTAGTCATTGCTAATGCCAAGCGAATTGGAAATTGCAAACGTTTGACGGGAATGGGCAACTCTGAAGGGATAATTGGAATCGGTGGTAGAAGAACAACTTCACCTTGAAACTTGCTGTTTAAAATGGTAGCTTCAAGAACATTGCCTACGATTTTTTTTTAACCCATCGCGTGCCACTGCATAACTTTGGGACAAAATTTCGGAGCAAAATGATTGGTGAACCAATCTTCAATCTTAAATTATGTGGTGGCATTCCAGGTAAATCCAGTGTATTCAAGAATTCAACAGGATAGTTGACAACTTCCTCAGGATAGACAACAATGTCGATCGATTTGAATGATATTTCATTGCTAGGCAATGACTGTTGAATTTTAAAGTTAATTACGTCGACATCTACATTTTTTGCGGCCATAATAGCTCTCACGTAGCCACGTATGATTAGTGTAATTACTTTGTAAATCTAGAAATATCCTTTCAATAAAAGCGTCATTGGAAGCCACCATGTTGCAAAAATTGTCTGTGTATCGGATGCATTGTATATTCCATGCATCAATTGAATTTTTCCGTTGCCAACGTTGAGCAATTCATCAGTGAATGCAAATGCCAATGGATCATTTTGAATACGCATATTTATGGTAAGGCATAATTTACTGACACTTCGCCATAAGTGTGATATTTTAAATATGCGTATGTAGCACGTGGAATAACCGGCAATATCTGTCTGAAATAACCAGCAGCAGGCAGGCAGACTGGTATTATATTGAGATCTTTCAGCGTTCTATACAGAGCTTCAAGTGAAACGAAAACTAATATTATTCAATACTTCAAAACTGACAATTTAAATTTTTAGATTAAGTTGATTGTTATTGATCATGTCGGAATGACGTCTGAGGCGCATGTATGTGAATTTTAACGTAGATTTTCAGATTTTGGAAGAGGTAGTATTAAAATACCAAAATTGTGTGCGGTAGCGGATTGTTTTAAGAAATGTGAGTTAAAATAATGCAATTTACTTAATTACCTATTTAAGACAATTAGTTTCATTACCAAATAATCGGTAATCAGTACTTCAGTTTTATCCGTCTACTAAATGGCGAATTCACCGGCCACAGCCCTGCATTGTAGATACTTAAATTAATCTTGAATGAACTTAATCATATACACAAAATTTCATAAAAATTAGTCCAGCCGTTTAGGAGTTCAATTAATACACACGGACAGAAGAAATATAATCCGCAATTTAAACCATGAGTATATAGATATATTTTTCAGAAATCACATATTGACAACTCCTTATTGATTAAATATAAGCAATTAGTATAGATTAATATGTTAACCATTTTTTCACCGTTAACAAATTAACTATTTAATTTTTTTAAATTTTTTAAAAATAAAAAATATTTCACATGTAATATAGTTCATAATATAAAATATAAATATGTAACATATTTATAGACATGAAGATAATTTAAAGAAAACAATTGCATGAAAGTTTTGGTAACGTAAATTTATGGAGTATTTGTAAAATTAAATGTATAAGTCTGTATACATTGTGTACTGTTTAGCTAATTTTTGGTAGTCTAATTACATTATATGGATCTGAAAAAGAGTTGCAAAGCTTCTCGAAACCGGTAATCTGAGTAATTAAAAGGATTATGTGAGAAAAAATCAAGACTTTCAGTCCCATGTTTTGCGCCATCTAAAATTTCTTTGTATGCCGATGATTTAAAAATATATAAAGTGATAAATGAAAATCCATGCCAAGTCTTTAAAATGATTCCCTCCGAAACCTTAGTTTTATATTAAGAACAACTAAATATGCCGGTCAGCACTCTTCCGCTATAATTCTGTTAAATTTTGTAGTATTCTGTAATATGGAACCCTATGTCTGCTAAACACATTAAAATAATTGAATTTATATTATATGTATATTAATTATAGGTACAATAGATACCGGTATTATTTCTCTTATGACAGTAATTTATCTTTTTAAAATTAGAATGTTTGTGAAATTTTTAATAATCTTGTCGAATCCATTTATTGTACAGAAATTATTCCTATAAATTGTAGGCCTTATATTAGAAACAGACATATTTTTTACGCCACAAATTTCTCAATAAACTTTTATGGCATTTCTCCTTTAATAAGATGCATGCTCTCATTGAATACTGTTCACGGATATTTTTTATTTTACTCCCTTAGTCTTTAAAATACATTTAAAAATATTTAAGAGAACATTTATGTTTTATTTTGGTTTAGTTTGTTTACGTATTTGTTACCGCTATTACCCTTAGTTTACACCTTTGATTCAGTTATACATTTTTTTTTTATCAATTATTACTCGAAAGTTTAACTATGACCTCATGACCTCGTTTGATTAATATTCCAAAGTCCTGTGTCACCCTGTGACTGGATATTACTGTTTGTCTGTTTGGTGGCCTGCTATGTATAAATAAAAATAAATAAATTAATATCTGTTTAAAATATACATCTTTCAACGTTTTATTTTAAAATATTGCAAATCTATATAAGAACTATCAATTGGTGACATATTTAACTGATTTATAAATACAATATTAAATTTGTTATTATATTGTTTTATAAGTGCGAACTCTTTCGTATTTAGCAAAATTTGTTGACTAGGTTTCTCGGAAATTTTTTGCAAGAAAATACTTACATCTAGCTATCAACATACATCACGAAAAACTAACATTTCTAAAACAATCCGTCACCAAATTTTATTTTATAAAATTCGAAACTAAATTTTATATTTAAAGAGCACGAAATATATGTGGCAGTTAATCCGAACAATAAATATCTCTGAACAAAAAGTTTTTTTCTAAAATTGTTCAGAGCCGGTTATCGGTCTCTTGAATTTCGTTCCTTAGTTTTTAATTCCTTAAATTTGAACGTCATCATAGAAACAACTTATCCCTAGAATATATGGAAAAATGCTACCTATATTTACGATATATTTGATGACAAAGCCGATTTTCGGAATATCAATTTAATATTGTACTAATAATTATTTCAGATATTCCTAGTTGTCATCTTCTAAACAAATTTCTGTGGCTGATTAGGGTATTAGGCATTAACATTACCTATGTTAAGGGCTATTTGGCACCCACACATGACTCTCTAATGCTTCTTGCAGTAATATTTTAGTATTCCTTATATTACAAAAAGATAATAATTCACTACTCAAGTGTCAAAAAGTTTGTCAACAGCAAATCTTTTTCATTTCATGACTTTTAAAGGAGCGCCCCATGCAAAATGAGTTATCGCAGGAAATTCAGGGCCATATTCTTGTTTCTCATGTTCGATATAATAAGAATAACTATTTCTGTCGCGGCAAAAAATACGGCAATTATTTATCAATGCGGCTCTCTAGCTATAAGAGAAGAGCCAGAATTTTGGCTAGAAAATAATTCTCCCTGTATATTTACCGTCAGGTCTAATATATCTAATATAAAACACGGTCGTTCCCCGATATTCACGCACAACTGGGATTCGCCGGCACCAAACTTTTAAGGGAAACTCGCGTAGTAAAAGTTACATAAAAAGGGAAAATCAATAACTACCTTATTATTGTCCATCGTTACGGATAAATCACTTAAATTACTTCCCAAAAAATAGGTGATGGGAAAAGTTTTAGCATATTTGACGGAGAATCTGTTTCATATAATATAATGATTTATTATTTATTGCATTTGGTATATAAATTTCGGTAAAAAAATGTTGTTCCTATCAAAGCATATTATCCCTAAGTTTCTTTCGTTGGATTTTCTCATAAACGTAACAAACGAGATAGAAGATAAAAGCGAGAAAATAATATATCTTAAATTGGCCATTTTGTCTAGGCTTTGGTCTCTATATATGCAAATAGAATACGTTTATTTTAAAGTAAAAAAATATGAAGTACTGGTAGAGTACTTCATATTAATTAAGGATATGAGGTGCCGTAGAAATTTGGACATGTAGTACATTGGTACAGCCGAATTACAACCAAATTTGACTAATAGAGAAACTAACTGGTAGAGCTGTAACTTGGCAAGAAGGTATATTATGGCCTATATTTGTACACACAAAGGCCTAATTATAATATGCGTGGCAATATACAATGTTAATTATAATATACGTGGCTCGAGCCTCCAGGTTGTAGAAAAAGTGGTCTGGTTCAGTTTTCCGATGATATATCAGGTAACTGTTTATCATATTGAGATGACAGCAGATATACAGCGTGTGACAAAAATAATGTTAAAAATTTTGGAACATAGTGAAGGAAGTTATAATAGGTTACAAGATTGACTTAACATTGCTAAGCTGCTTCTTATTTCTCTGGCAAATGAAAATATTATCTCAGGAAGTTTCTGTTGCAAAACACTAATTCTTATCGTGAAATCCTCAAATCGTCAACAAACGTTAAATGAAAATGGTATTAATAAATCGGTGACTCTCCTCGAATACCTCTATTAGTGAAAGCCAAACTCTTAAAACCCTTGTTGCTGAATAGTTAATTTATACCTTATTTGGAAGAATGTATATGGTCATAAACAATCCATTCCAAAATGTTGTCAGTATAGTAGATAATATTCATATATGCTCATAATTTTCAAAAAATACTCCTTTTCCTCTCCTCTCCTCTCCTCTCCCGTTTTAAAGGATGGACTAATTCTACCCTTTTTCCATTCAATTGGATACTTATAATTTTTGATACTCATATTAAACGCGAAGCAAAATGTAGAAAAATAAACACATTTACTTAAGAACGTTCTATATCTCTCTAATTTTGAGCTCCATACTGTGATAATAGGCTATTTTTGGCAAGTAGCTTTAGAATTAAAGTTTACGCGGTTCTAAATTATTCACTTTTGTACAAAACAATGTTTTTGAAAATGTTTTTTTGACCAAATCAAAATGATCAACTTTGCACCCTGTCTTACACAAAAATAAACAATTATCTCATATACAATTGAGGAATTAGAAATTCCCTGATATTATATTCATCGCTCCGGGAGCTACCCTCATCGGTGACCTTTGACCAAGATCGATTAAATTTCATAGGTTGCCCCGTAACTTTTGCGGGGGGATCCGGCAGGGGGAAATGTGATGTCATCTTTGTATTTTGGCAGACGTCTGATAGTTTATTTTCAAGTGTCTCAGCGGTTTTCCGGGTTATTTGGTGATTTTTATGTGTAAATACTATTTAATAACATTATATGATTATATTTTGAGACTTTTGATAGGACAATATAATAAATTATATTAGCAATATTTATACAAAGATGACGGCGCGTGGTTGGATTATAAGTTACGAGACAACCTATCGCATCACATCAAATCCCTTATTATTCACTGATGATCCAGCTTTGATCAGCTGATATAGATTCAATATATCCCTTATACACATCCAGATATTTGATCAGTTCCAATAACCATATTTTTGTGGATTTAGTTTCATTGTTTTCAAAAATAGTTTATCAATTTCCAAGATATAAACATGTAACCGAGGATCCGAGGATCCGAGGAGAACGATATCCTTTAAAAAGTCTAAATGATAATGTTACCTTAACAATATTTTAGTATTTATTTGTAGTGCTGTCGCCGACGAGGTTCTTTGTTTTGCGGCCCGAATTCATTTGCCGATGCGTTGTCCGTCCAAACGTAAAACTAGGAACGTGTCATGTATGGCCGGTATGGCCTTGTGCGATGCGGAGGATTGTAATGGACCCGCACCGGGTCTAATGGGACAGAACTGGCCGGATTGCTGACCCGTTATCGCCAGTCTAGGGCTTAATAGGCTTTGGGTTGGTGTGAGTTTGCTATAAACTACTGCAAACGGCGATTTCCTAGTGTAGCAGAACCCGCAAGAGCGAATTTTCACTTGAAAATCCCGCGTCTAATCCGTCGACGGTCGAGATATAGCCAAATGACAATGGTGAATGGAGAATTTATTCGGATTCCCTATTTATTTCCATTAAGGGCGCATTCATATGCACGGTATCCGGGTTTTATGGGTGAATCGATAGCATGCTTTTTTGTGTTGCGTGCAATCCGGTCAATTCATTTAATACAGAAAAGGCAAGTGATAACTGTTTACACCGTTCGGTTTTAATATATTTGAATTTCCTCTAAATATATTAATCCAGTCAAATAGGGAATCAGCCTCGGAATAAAAGTTAAGCTCTGAATTTGTCTCATAGAATCTCGTGTACCTGAGTCAATATATTCAGGGTCAAAGGTCGCAAAAATCACTTTTAGTATTGAAAATACTGGGCGCGTGTATATGGAAGCCATATTTAAGGAAAGGTGCGTGACATGCGACGTGCTATTCATCTGTCCAGTCAGCAAGGTGCCTGACCTTACAGAATACATATACGAGCCCCTTCCCATATCAGTTGGCCCACCCATTGAAATGTTAGTTTCTTGTAGTTTTTGGTCAGCATCAAAACAAAATAAATACTACAAGCTGTGTTTAGGTCTCAAAGTAATTAATAGGGCATATTTAATCTTATGCAGTAGAAAACACCCAACTTTATTGGTCTTGACTCAAATGTGTAACAAAGAAGCAAAATGTTGCAAGTACGGCGATCAACCCGTTTTTTTATTCATTACAAAGTAAGCCTACAATTCGAAGGTGGCCGTGGAAAACAGACGCCACAACAATTAAACAATTATTGCTAATACTCATAGCTGTCAGAATTCATTTGAAACAGCTTCAAAGTAGTTGTGTTCTTTAAAAATGGGCAGAGGAAAGGTTATGGATGACAAAATTCGTTCACTTATTATTAAATTTTTCAATTGTGGGAAGTCAAACTCGGAAATTGCAAATTTATTAGAATTATCGCGGTATAGTGTAAGAACTATAGTTAGAAGATATAAAATGACGAGTTAAGTCGCTGCAAAGCCCCGATATGTAAAAAAAAGCAAGATTATAGATTGTGATAGAAGAGCGTTAAGAAGAATGATCCAGGAAAACAGACGTTCCAATTACCTCGAGTTAAGTGTTCTGTGGAGTGATGCCGTTGGAAGACGTATTTCAAGATCAACAACTCACAGAGGGGCTCTGAAATTAGGATTTGGGATTTACAAGGTAAGTTTTTTAATAAAAAAAATGAACTAGAAAAATTAAAAGTGACAATTTTGCATTAGGCCAAAGAAAAGCCACTTTTAACACCACAGCAGAAGAAAAATAGGGTAAGATGGGCAAAAGAACATAAGGATTGGACATCTCAGCAATGGCGTGCAATACAATGGAGCGAAGAGGACCGATTCGAAGTTTGTGTTGGAGATAGTCGAAGTAGGGCTATTCGCAAAAAAAAAAAAGTATTTCATGCTGACTGTCTTAAAAGAAAAGTAAAATTTCCTGCATCCGTCATGGTGTGGGGAAGCATGTCATCAAAAGGAGTAGGAAAACTCCATTTTATTGTCGGAAACGTGGATACAAACAAATATTTGGCCATTTTAGAAAAATCACTTTTACCTGTCATGGAAGAGTGTTTGACATCAGGCCAAGAATTTATGTTTCGGCAGGACGGCGCAGCATGCCACACCTCAAAACGAAGTTTAAAATGGA
>CAXKVY010012526.1:15000-21503 GCA_964058915.1 Tetropium fuscum | reverse complement strand
TATGACCTTGTTATTTATGTTCTCGCCTCAACATGAGGTATTTTTGTATTCGTTAATTTAGATTGAAAATCCGAAATGCCTTAAAAAAATGCGTGACACTGAAATTTTTAGAAAATTTTGCCTGCGGTGCCTTCAAACAAACGTGTGGGTGCAACAGAAGACAGTGTGATAATGGAAGTCCAATTGGGTCCATTTTAATTGGGTTTTCAGATCATCAGTAATTTTACTTTTTAATGATATAAATAGTGATTGAATGTGGAACAACTTAGTAGATGGTTCATCACAACATTTTGATTACAATTATCTGCTGGTCTATTATTTAAATCCAGTGAATTAATGATTCAAGTTCACCCGATATGGCGGCTAAATGTGGCTAGAAGCCATCCTAGATGAGCAGTTCGCGTTCAGAAGAGGACATTCCACAGAGCTCCAAGTGCTGCGCCTAGCAGGTACGTCACCGAGGGATTCAACCGAAGAAAGGTCATAGGGGCAATCTTCATGGACATCGCTAAAGCTTTCGACAGAGTATGGCATGATGGGTTAGTCATCAATATGATGGACGACGGTTTTCCGGTATCCGTCCTCAAGCTGAAATCCTACCTACTAGGCGGGACCATCCGAGCCAAAGTGGAAGGAGTGCTGTCTACCGACAGACGTCTAGAAGCAAAAGTGCCCCAGGGCACCGTACTCTCCCCGCATCTGGTCAACCTATACATGGCGGACATGCCGAGGACGAACAACACCACCATGGGCATTACGAAAAAGGCAAAGTTCACCCGACCCTGCTGTATCCGATGTTAGCCAGCGACAAGAGACTGAGCCTGAAGAATAAAACGACCCTCATAAAGATCGTCCTACTCCCACAGCTGACCTACGCATCCACCGCATGCAGTGCCCCATGGTATGTGACCAACGAGGTCATCCGTAGGGACCTGAAGTACAAGACGGCCACGGAGATGATCGAGGACCACGCCAAGAAGCTCTACGTCATCGCAGAGGGCCACGGGAACCTTTTCATCCAGCTGGCTACGGACTATGATCCAGAGGAAGCCGGACTTCACAAGCGGCCAGATCCTGGACAACGGGTCCAGGTAAGATAATCACGATCCTATGTTTCAACTAATGCGAGAAGAAGCAGACAATACCGAAGAAAAGAACAGGACCATAGAAAGCGGATCTAGAAGACACTAAAACAGCCCAATCCAGTGGACGACGAGGCCGACTGCCATGCCAAACCACACACCCTTACCTTACCTGACGGAGCCAGCGAGATGATAGCTGATCATCTCCCGAGCTCCGTCATCCTGAGTTACAATGCTCATCCTCTCATATCACCTTGAAAGCCACCCAGCCGGGCTCTAGCAAGCCCGGAGAGAGGCAGGATGGATCCCTTAAATACCCGCCACGACACCCCCAGGGGTAATACACAACGCGAAGAAAGTGAAGAGCACCAGAAGCAAGGCTCTGCCGGTGGGGACAATCAGCCAGGACCGGGGAAGGCTGCGTAATTTCACGTGATACTGATCACATTTGTGGGGAGGGTCACGTGAAATGCGCGGCCTAGCCCTTACGAGGCGATCTCGGCCTACATAGATATTAAGGGTAAAGAGCGATGGTACCGCTCGGCCCCCTTCTGTCAAGGTCACATCTTTAACCAAGAATATTGACGCGGTGCTAAGTGTGACCTATCTGTATTGACACCACTTTTATATTTAGTCACTGAATATAAAATGATGTACCTCCTAGCGCCGCGCCTGTTCGTCCTTCGATCTCTGATTTTAATATAATATAAAAAAACTTACCTGACTGACTGACATAAGAAAAAACTATATAATCTTATTAGCAATTCTTTAATTTATTGTATTATAATACTTTGTAACACCTCTGGAGAAATTCATTAAGTACCTCATTGTATTATCAACACATCTGTGTTGAAGAGATATTATGTATAGCTTATTTTAAAGCTTGCCCCTATACTCGTATTATACAGTATGATATCTCCAAATATCGGCTTCAATTTTTAACCCAGGGTATGTCCAGGAATTACTTAGGTTGATAAATACTACCATTCAGAAAAGACTACTCCTTGAAAATATAATTAGTTAGGCTTTGCCGATAAATTACCGAATATTTGCTCATACCAGTAACTACTAAACCAAATTGAATACATGCATGTTTGGTTAGGCTAGATCTACCACTATCTTCATGTGACCGTTAAATGCGTATGATGAATTAACTATCAATGAAAACAGCTATGGAATTTCTGCGAAATATTTTATAGTAGAAAAATGGAAATCTATTGTCAAATTGTAACTTAAAATAGTTATTTATTACATAAGTACTAAAAGTGAGAAAGGAAGTTTGGGACACGACGGTAAAGGCGGTGTGTCCCATCCATTCGAACAAAATAAAATTACTTTTAGCACATACAGCATGATAAAGACTGCGGAGCGGCTATATCTCATATCTCCTCGGCTATTAGGCCAAAATTATTTCCATTTCCAATATTTTTAATTTCCTAATTTCATCACTAGGGGGCGCATTTGCTATGGTGTTTCAGTAAATTGTTAATTTCTCCAAATATCTTCGGCAGGTCGGAAATACACTTTTTGGAATATCTGTTCTATCCTCTACAAATTTTGTTTAAATATTTTTTTCCATATTACCATGGCAACGGCATGTGAGGGAAACAAATTTTTAATATTCAAATATTTTAAGTTGAGTTTGGCTCATTGGCTTGATAGGTTTCACCATTGAAATTATTAGAAGCAAAATTACAATTTACAAAATTATTTGTAACAACACCATAAAAGAACTTCACTTTCTTAAACTGAAACGTGGTAACTACTCACTAACCAAAATGAAATCAAATAATTACATACGACAATTTTGTTCTATTGCTCTTTACACATTTGAATTAGAATTCTGCAGTCTATACCTATATGTAGTTAATACAAATGGCAGATGGCGATAGCCCGCACAACATTCAGATTTCACCTACCACATTTGAGCAATGAAAATTTGGATTAAAATGTATTGCATGCGGTATATAACTGCTGTATATAAGTTTATCCAGAAAATGCAATTCACATGTGTGTTTAACCATCGCAATATTTCTACCATTTTAAATGTAATAATTGTTTTCTATTCTCGTACCAGTGTTAAAAATAAAGGACCAGTGTTAAAAGTAAATTACTTTTATCACCTTAAATTATAGTACTTTAAGTTACATTTTTGATAGTGACAGCATGGGCTAAAAAATATACTTTGCTGGCGTTTGGAGAAAAAATCTGTGTAGCATAGACTTTAATTAAGACTATACCTACGTCTAACAAGTTTGGTTAGCCATTGCATTTTATGTCCAACAAATTACAAAATCGGTCGTGCATATAATATTTCATAAATATATATGAAAATCATGTACCTAGGAATATGATAATAACCGCACACTACGTACAATAAGCAACCGCAAATGGAATTTTATTGTAGTGCATAGCACAGGGTTATGATGAAGTATGTACCTACGTTTATTATAATGATTATTACAGTTCTATTATGCTTCAATTGGATGTTTAAAACATTATAAAACTACTAATTTATTGCTCCATATGTCCGTATCTATTTTCGGCAAGAGCGGAGAACGTGATATCATAAAATATCTAATAACCGTAAACCATTATTGCATTTGATTGATTTTTCTAATTTATTGATTGATGAGGTGGTAGGCAGATTATTTAGGCCATTTTTTTAAGTGAGTGTTAATATGTACCTAATGTGTTATCCTTTAAGCAAGACACCACAGTTATTTAAAGGGATTGTAACTACGTGCTACTCTCGGAGTGTCTCTCCGTATATAATTATGTATAAGTAGGAACATAATAAGTATAATTCAAATAAAATACATTAATAAGTGTTGAATAATATTGAACTATTTAAATTTGTGATAGATTATAAAATGTATAGAGAAATAAGCAAATATTATTATGAAATGAATTGCTACAAACCCAATATTTCTTCTCGCAAAACAAATATGAATAGCAAAGGATTTAGAAGCTAATATATATATATATATATATATATATATATATATATATATATATATATATATATATATATATATATATATATATATATATATATATATATATATATATATATATATATATATATATATATATATATATATATATATATATATATATATATATATATATATATATATATATATATATATATATATATATATATATATATATATATATATATATATATATATATATATATATATATATATATATATATATATATATATATATATATATATATATATATATATATATATATATATATATATATATATACATATATGTATATGATGCAGAACCGGATTTAAATTTAATGTATGTACTCAAAACATCCTTAGAACTGAAAATGTTTTGAATTTTCCAAATGATTTTTGCACTAAATTGAAAACATATTTCGAAAACCTTAATTATACATCAAAAAAAATACCCAAGTTTTTACCATTATTATTAGCAGGTTTCATAGTTTGTGTGGAAAAGTTGGAGACACTCTACAACGAATTGAAGACTTTACAAAAATCTTGTAAGCGAACTGAGTGCAAAAACAGAAAGAGAATACCTTTGTTGAAAAATTCGATCTTTTCGACATCGCTCATGCCTCGGCTTTAGAAATGCGAAACCAAGGGAACAAATAATTTCTCATCAGTCAAAGGAAAAAAAGGACAACCTATACGGATCTATAATCCGAGGGGACCGTATTCTATTAAAAATGGAGAAGAAATATTTATTCGAAAACAACAAGAACATATAAGAAAACAACGATCTGAAGAAACAAAATCAATGAATTGTAAGTATATTAAATATAAAATAAATACTAATTAGTAGGTAGTTAGTTATTAAATTTTATATTTAATTCATATTGTGATGAATAGATTGGAACTATATACACCACTTATGATTTGGAAGGGATATATTAAAATTCTTGTATTTTGGGAGATGCCATATTTAGCGGTAAACATTAATTGTGACATAAAGAGCAATATTCAAGAGAGAAGTCATGTTTGTTGAGAACAAATCCGTAAAGACACTATGATTAGTATCTTTAGTACATAAAAATTATAGTCACTTTACCGAAAAACGTAGTCAGTCTGATTTTTTAAGTTCCTTTGAAGATTTTGGTTATTCTACGTTGTCTTTACTGTATACCAAGTAGAATAAAAGTGCCTAATTTTGTTGTTTGTACTGAGTGTCCCATTTACTCGGACCTTCCGTATCAATAATAATAATAATAGTATTAAGTTTGTTTTTATCCAATGCAAATCATCGGCATATTATTTTCTGTATAACAGTACAGACAGATACATTGATGTCTTGTAATACATTGATGATTGAGTAATAGTGAAGAAACTGAGCGGTGGTAGTTCATTCATGGATTTAGTAGAAAAAACTGGGCCTAGTAGGCAGTTCGTGGAACTAGAAAGAGATCCAGGATCATATAGTTAACGTAACCCAAAAAGAATGTGAGCTCGTCAGGAGTTTATTACTACAAAACTTGTCGCAGCATTTGACAAGTGCAAAATAAGTGATAGAGATGCAATGCATATTTTAATTGCTACTGCTGAAGCGCTTCATCAAGACGTAAATTATTTTATTATTAACCGATCATCCATTCATCGCTGTTGTAAACGTTTACGTCAAAAACATGCTACGAAACTTCGCCAAGCGTTTGATGAAACGGAATTCGATACAGTTACTGTACATTGGGATGGAAAAAAGCTTCTTGCGTTAATGAAAAAAGAGCTCGTTGATAGACTTTCCGTTATCGTCACCTGCGAGGGAATAGAACAACTTCTGAGAGTTCCTCAATTAGCATCAGGAAGTGGAGAGTCAAGCTCTTGCCGTATACCATACTCTGCAGGAGTGGCATCTCTCAGATAAAGTGCAAGCACTCTGCTGCGTAACAACGGCTTCAAATACTGGTCGATTAAAAGAAGCATATATATATATATATATATATATATATATATATATATATATATATATATATATATATATATATATATATATATATATATATATATATATATATATACAGGGTGAGTCAGTTTTTTGTAGACAAACTTTAACAGGGGATAGAACGCACGTTTTTAAAAAGAAAAGTGCCTATAAATATATGGCCGATCTAGCTTCCTAAGGAAGATACAAGGTGTTAAAGTTTCATTTTTTTTTACATTAATGTGTAATATTTTCTGAACGGAATGATATATTCACTAAATATTTTACACATATCTTAACCTGCATAGGATCAACATGTTGTATTGTTCCTGTCGAAAATACTATAGTGGATGTTACTTTTATCTGGTACTTCGGATATTCTGCATAATGGAACTTTTTTTTCGTACGCCACTGACATTATCTGATACATATTTCTAAAATAACGGCCCCTTAGTAACAATTTTGATCTCTTGTAATTTTGCTCTA
>CAXKVY010012526.1:0-10000 GCA_964058915.1 Tetropium fuscum | reverse complement strand
TTTCTGATATCTAAAAAAAATTCTGATATATATATATATATATATATATATATATATATATATATATATATATATATATATATATATATATATATATAATATATATATATATATATATATATATATATATATATATATATATATATATATATATATATATATATATATATATATTTATATATATATATATATATATATATATATATATATATATATATATATATATATATATATATATATATATATATATATATATATATATATATATATATATATATATATATATATATATATATATATATATATATTGTTTTGTGAAAAGTAATCATGGGTTTGTAGCATTTCATTAGAAGCATTGTATAGAGAAGGTATGTAGCATTTCATAGAGAAATAAGCAAATAGACGAATAAGAGGAAAGATATACTTACCAGTGCTATATCTGGACATACATACGGAAATGAACCACTATATACCATAAGAGTTATACTATAAATATGTTGATAATATGAAGAACAACGTTTGGTAGTTTGGTTTATATCTTGTTGTTTAGTAGTTTCGATAGCTACAATTCTAAAGGACTTTATAAAAGGAAAATTGCGTTTATTTCAGTCAAATCAAAAGCAGCTATACACGAATGTCCGCTATGCAAATGCAAATATATGATGTTTATGATGATATATGATTGTATTAACTGTAGTCTATACAACTTTTTGTGCACTAATTAAAAGTTAAATTATACAATATCACGCAAGTAGTTCATTAATAGTGACTTGTGTTGTCTAGCCCGTTTATAAAATACTGTTAACAATTTAAGGTATGTAGTTGATTAAATAATTAACTCCAGATTAAATTAGAGCTGTTATGTGGAAGCTATTAGGAAATCCCAGGTCACAAGCAGGCAATACACTATTAGTATTTTTGAATGTTGCTATTTTGTATTTAATTTACCTAAAATATTAGGAACAACTCTGCATGTAGCTTCTGCTTATTATTGAAATCATTATGTTAATATAATTATTTTGGCTCGAATTATCTCCAGAATATTTCGATGGAAATGTTTTTTTCATTCTTGTATTTATTTTTAACGAGAAGCCTTGTCGATTGGCCCTGTTCCTATTGACTTTTGATGAGATGCCAGAGAATGTTTCTACTGATGGATGGGGTCTCTTTTTCCCAAATCAGATATGAACAATAGCTTGCTTGCCCATGTCGATATGTCCATAAAATCAACACAATGTAGTCGTGATGGCCCAAGGCATAGTATATATTATTATTATTTTAATTCCTGCAAATTTATGGAATGTTACCTTAAAGACACCTACCATGCCTCAAATCTCTTATTTTATTCTCTATGTATTATTATTTATGTTATTTATGATTTATATTAGATGGAAAATTATAGAAGTTCTGTCATAAATTACAGTCCCGTGTGATATATCATTCATTTGCAATTTGGATGCTTGCGAAGCTACGGATTATACATCAAATTTATAATCACCCAATTAATAATTTTCTACGGTAGACGAATAAGCACATGCTTTTTATTATAACATTAGATACAACGCATTACATACTGGGTTATTAATGTGATATTCTTGACGGTGATAATATATCAGACAATACCAGACTGCATGTTGGTTGAAGGAAATTCACCCGTTATTACCCTTCAGAGTACTTCCAACAGCGATTAAAGTGGACACTAAAAGTTCGCCTAAGCTAGCTCAGATTAATAAAACAAAAAAATAAAAATTAGTAAATTTGGTTGATACCGACGCGCCGTCACTAATTAACCGTGGACGCAACTGTCTGTCTGCAACCAAGTCAGATAGTCTCCAATTATCCTGGGCATCCAACCTACTCTCAGCACTTTCTGTAATTTTTGCTTGAAAGAAAAATAACATTAGAAAGAAAAATAAGATAAGATAAGAAAAACTCCAGAATGCGTATCAATTGGTTGAAAACCGCTTCTTGCTTCAAAACTGAAAAATAAGTTGGTTCTTATTACGTATTAGCAATGGAGGATCATTTGTTGGGTGATATAAAGCATCTAGCATCACAGCTTGCTATTTGAAATAAAATACCTTATACATCCATTTATTCATTCTCGAAATTCACAGACATTCTTGAAATTTACAGGTATGTAATAATATTCATAATATATTTCTTGATATATGACATTATTATTATTGACAGACAATATCAAGACGCGTTGGAAGCGATTGTGGTATTGGGGTGCACGATGCTGAAGAACAAGCAGATGGAAAACGTCAATTGCTGCAAATGACAGACCCATTTATATTATCCTTTGAAAATTTGTCAAATACCTACTCAAAACTAAATCAAAATTTTATTAAAAATATATAAATGTTTATTGCTATGAATAATACATACATGTAGGGTATATAATTGGATATACCTATGTATATACATATACAATACACACGTAGGTTATAGGTAGGTACATATATGTACGTACATACATGTATGTTAATTTGTTTGAAAATAATAAGTGATTAAATTTGGCAAAAAATATTTCATAGATTTGCTGAAGAAATATAACAATGTCTTCCACGTATACAATTCATCAGTTTGATGCTGCCTTTATTTCTCCACTGAAAACATAATAAACTAGATAATATTTGGGTTTGGGAAAATTTAGAGATTTGGCTTTGGGAAAACCAATTAAGTAGGTACAATAGATACTTAATAATTGTAGTAAATTCACTATGTATTTTATGGCTGGCATTCTTTGTAAGGCCTACAATATATAAACAGCCGGATTAGTTACTTCTCCTCAACCGGAATCTTTTCCCGTGCAAAAAATGTGTGCACTGGAGGACAAAGTGATTAAGAAAATAATCAACCCTTCATATCAGGGATTATAAAGAAGATACACCACTGAAGATCTTCTTCAAATGAATGTGAAGTGATGTGATGACTGTTTATTTGAATGTTAACATGACGAGAAATTTGCAAAATGTACGCAGTGTAGTAGATAGGCACTATCTATAATATTAGCAATAAAAATATTCGTATTATTATTACTGTATGGTAACATCTAGAAAGTATGGGGAACTCTATATCTTTCTCATTTTGGGTTTGCCGTTTTTATTTTAAGTATTATAATACAAAATATATCATAGACAGATATTTTTTACAGATTTTTACCTGACGTAATTTAGTAAACGATTTCAGTAAACCTGATGATTCGCAATCATGAAATATAATGAGAAATGCAGGATAGGTCATCTGCAGGCCTACAAGAAGGTATTTCCTACATTGACTAGAAATTGACATTTAAATAACACAAAAGGAGTACAGGTCGCAACCCCTCCGTAGCCAGCAACTTCTATAATTTAATTTGTTCACCAGAAGAAGGCAATACACCTTATTACAGATATAAACAAAGCAAAAGCTGCTTAATACAGCACGATTCTCACAATTTTAATTTATAGTTTTAAATGGGTACATCTACATAACGACCTGTTCCATAAAGTGCATTGAGGTGTTACGAGTTAACACTAAAATGCAACTGCAAATTATTATAATGATTTTCTACGGAACAGTAGGTACATCTTAAGCATCAATTTTGTAATTACATTATTTCATTTTTATATTTATAATATTTATTGAAACGCTGCCAATAAATATTTGAAACATACTACCACAAGAGCCCTCGTACTGAATCAGTAGGAATGGGGAACACGCCAGAATTTTAGAGGATCCTAATTGCAGCAAGTTTATCAAGATTTGGTACCCATAGGTAACCGACAGGTACCTGTAAGACAAATATACCTACAGATAGCTATATCGAACTTTTCTTTTATTTGTAAGTAATTTTTTCATATATAATATATTCATTTTTATATTGTCCAAATCGTTGATATTGCTTATAGTCCGAGAGGTGGTAGACAATTCTGGGTAGGTATTGGCATGGTACCCTAATTTGTATATTACTTCGTTCTTTATGTCTGAATGCAAAGTTGGGCTGAAGGGTAGTGCGGCCTGGGTAGCCTGGCTGAAGGGTAGTGAGGCCTAAACAACCCTTGGATTGTTACTTAGTTTCGCATTTTTTTTGGAAAAAATATCTGAGGCATTTTGAAAATTTGTACGTTAAAAAATTTTGAGTATAAAAATGAAAATGACAGATTACTAAGTCGGATCTATAATTTTGCTCAGCGTTTTGAAATTATATTTCATAAATATCAAAAAGATATATTTGAGGTACGTTGAGATTTAGGCAGGATAATATTGGTACCTCTCTAGAAAAAAAATATATTCAAGAAAACGTTATTTTGATGGGACATTCTACTTGCCAGGTGATCAAGAATGTTATACGTGAGTGCGAGTGACTAGCGCTATGTATAGGTTAAAGTATCAGAGAGAGCGTATATGGGTAGCCGGCTGAGTCCAATGACGCTGTGGTGCGATTGGGTCTCGCAAGATCACGTGACTTATAGAACGCATGTGGCTGACAAAAATTTTTTTTTTGACTAATTAAAAGGTTCGCGATCGTATTATTTTTTATTATCTGTTTATTTTAATTTAATGGTGTTTTTGTTAATTATGAGAAAAAAGGAAAATAGAATGCATCAAAAAAATGAATGGATACAAAAATAAAATGACAAAAAAAATTATTCAATTGAATTAACTATATATAGGTATTTTGTAAAAGTATAAATTTTCTTTTTTGATCATTTTTACTCGTCAGCTCATAGCTAAGGGCCTAGTGGATCTTAGTTGTTATGCGTTTTCTGCATGTCTCGCCTAGCATTAAACAAAACAGAAAAAGGAATAATATTACAAAATACTTAATATTCTTAATACAAGCAGAATTTAAAAAGGAACTTAAAAGGAACTTTACTCGGAAGTACCGAGTAAAAGTTTGTGAATTTATGTATTATAGTAATTAATGTTAATTATCCCTTGAGCACAATTAGTAGGGATAGTAATAATAGAATTTGTAGGCATTCGGTAAGTGTTTGAAGTGCTGGTAGCATGGTAGCATGGTGACATATTTCTTGGTATGGTTCATTGGAATTGTCTAGAATCACTGGGTATTTATTTATATATTATACTGGGTATTTATTTATATATTTAATTGCTTTGCATATACAAGATACATACATATTATGCAGTTTGCTAATGTAGTTCTATAAATTTGTGGTAGAAGACGTTGTTAATTATGTTTATTTTTTGTTTTTATTCATAATATGTACATTTGTACTTATTGCATATAAATAAAGTCCCTTTTTATATACGAAGTATATAAAAAGTATTCTATTAATTCAAGTCATATGTATATTCACTAATATGAACTATACAATCAGGTAAACATGTTCATTCTTAATTATTTCACGTTAGAGAGACTCCACTGTATATACATATTATTGAAAATTGAGCATTAGGATTTTAATCTACTTGGTTTAGTTAGGTAATAAATCATATTATTCATATATAGATGCCTAATTTTCGAGACCTCGGCATCACTTTTGACAGCAAAATATCATTTTCCGTACACGGTCAAAATATTTCCAGAGAAGCATTTAAAACTTTAGGTTTTATAATACGCAATTCCCATTATTTTAATATCATTGACACACTTTAACTTCTGTACTATTCGTACATGAGATCTATTCTGGAATATGAATCAGGTGCTTGTGGTCCTTTTTATAATATTCATATTGATATCTTAGTGATTAAAATTCCTTTCCTGTAAAGTAGATAATGTCTACCTAAAATTATACCATACTTAATTTTTTTATACAATGCAATACACTATTCAATTAATCCATCTTAATTTAATTGTTTAACTTGATCATAAGATATTTCGAATCATCTGTTTCATTCAAAAACTTAATTTTAGTCTTTTTGGGCAGGCAATTTACAGAATTTTTTTTGAAACTATGAAAATTCACAAAATTAATATTTTCCTTTTGTTTAAATTAATATTTTCCTAAAAGTTCCTTTCGACATTGAAAATTCAGACCATAGTGTATCTGCATTTACGATATTTTATCTTTTCGTTAGATAAGGAAATAGTACATTTTTTGTTAAGCGTTTTGCTTTCTTATTCTTTTTCCAGTTACTGAAAAAATTATAGCACTTTTAGTACAATTCTCTTGATTCTCTAGGTACCTACCAAATTCAGAGGAACATTGCTAGCTTCCTCTTGCCGGTGGAGTATTCTTAAAGTCTTCGTCACTGTCTTAGTTACCATGCTCTTTAACTTATTGATACAATTAAAAATTTTCACAGCATTGTTTTTTTACACTTTTACTGTTTGTTTTGATTCCAAGTTTTCAAAATTTGGAATAAAAAATCGACATTACGTAATGAAAAATCGACATTATTTGATTATGAAACATTATTTAATTAAACAAAACTTTTAATTAACATTTACCACAACATTATATAATGAATAAATATGCGAAACGTCAAAATATGTAAATTAAAATAAAAGGTGTCTAGATTGTGAAAAACTACAAAATCGTATTGTTATGAGTTTCGCAACAGATGATAAACATTACTTTTAGTCGTATTTGTAATAAATATGATTAATTTTCATAGTATGCTGAGTGAAAAAGTAATTTGTGAATTTGAAAATTCATAAATTGTATCACTGATGTTTTTGCCAGTAATTACGAAAGTTATATGATAATTTATTGTTTTTTTTAGAAATTTGCCATAGCAATTATTGAAAGTAATAGGTCTATAACTTTATTTCAACGTTTTATCACCATCACCTTTAAAGATAGGTATTATAACTGAACTTAAAAACTGATTCAGTATATTATATACCGAGTTATATAACCTGTTTCAAATATTAAGTTAAATATAATATGAACTTGCGGACTCAAAACTTTTAATGCTTGATGGAACTTTTAATAAATTCATGTGGATCAATATCTTCGTTTCGGTAACTGATATCAATACAATGTCATTATTATTTATAGGAAGTTGGTAGGTAAAATTAATTAGAACTAAAATATTCACAATTATTCCAACATTAGCAAAATAATTTTTGCAGAAATCCCACATTATTTTATTATTGTTTAACACATTATTGTTTAATTAACAATATTTACAAAAATGTTCTTTATTGAATTTTTCATGGTAGCTTAGATTTTTTTGGGTATTATACGGATATTGCAATATTATGATTTTTAAGTAAATATAAAATACAACTTGGTAGAGCAATATTTTATATTTTCACCTACACATTAAGAAGATTCCCATGTCCCAAATCATTTAATAAATGATGAATGTCCCATAAATTTTAATATACTTTTTTAAGCTTTATAATTCCACTCATCATTTGAGCCCTGCCTAATTTAAATTTAACTATCTGTATTAATTATAATGGTATAACCTTATTATGTTTACTTGCAAATGGAAGGAGTATTTGCTCTAAAACCGTTACGATGAAGACAATTAATTGCCAAAGTTTATATAGAAGCTATCACATATAATACGACACCATCATTGTGTATTTAGATATAATAATTAATGTTTCTCAATGTCAGAAATTGGTTTGTGTTAAAATGTTTTCTGTTAAGTTATATATTTATAATATAATGTGAAGGATCTTACTTACCTAATTGAATATCATTCCTCAAACACTGAACTGAAATTATATAATAGTAACCAGATTCTTAAAAAAATATTCCTATGAAGGCTGACATGTTTGAAAGTAATTTTTTGCTTATACATTCCCCTGATGGCGATGGGCGTCAATCCACAATGCGCTTCTAGTGTTTGTCATTAACAATTTTAATCTTAGAGATTGTCGATCTGACACCTGCTTTTCTCAAAACTATATTACGAAATAAGAAGTTCTCGATTAATTAACTCAGAAAATTATATACTATAATTATCAAGATTAGAAGTGATGGAAAAATACTTTTCTTAAAACTGAAAGATATTAAATTACCCTACGACATCCTATTATAACTTAAAATTAAAAACATACATGTAGGCTTTAAAAAAAATCCTTATTAACGACAAAATTGTATATATGTGTGTATACAGATACACTGAGATCAAATACAAGATTATAATTATTAAAAGTTTTCAAAGTTGGGTATATTACCTTTCTGTTTAATGTTAATCCTTGATTATAACCTCGCAAACAAAACACGCACGCACTACACTGCACTTATTGATGCTCGGCTGGAACCTTGCCTGGTGCTGGTATGCTGCAACTCTGATTCAAAATGGCGTCGGGATTCTTTATGAGCATTTACTGACACTACTTAACATTAGGTTTACTGTTTACCTAATTTCAGGCTCTCTCGAACACTGGGAATCTCGTTCTAATGAATTTTTCTACCGGTACACTTTATACTATCCTACACGAATATTATACATTAAAACGAAGAGTATCAATTACTACCAGGATACTTTCTGGATGCTATATTTTCACTGATTTTGTCTTCACTTCAACTTATATGCTCGAGCACTGCTTTACAATTTACTTATTACTTTCTTATAGAATTTTAATAATTTTCTTATATATTTACTATAATTTCATTAGCATTTATACTCACAAAGTATTATACGCAGCTATTGCCTGGAATGCTATTAACGTACTATTTTTTTAGTACTTCTCTACGGAAGTACTATTACATAAAACAAAAGCTTAGCTTCCTTCCATCTCGACTTCGCACTGACCAATCAGGATTCACTATTATTTACAAATTTAATTTCACAATATATTCTGATTAAAAACACTTCATCAACATTATGATGTAATCTTTAAGATATATGCTCGCTTTGACACTACATTGTATGTATGATGTAATTTTGTCTGTATGAACCCCCATTGCATCCGCACTTTGCTTTGAGATAGAAATCCTGGAAGCCTATTTCTACGAAAGCATGTTGCTTATAATTCAATTAATACTGATAGTTTAGAATATATAGCTTATTTGTTTGATAAATCGTAGAATCATTTGTCGGAAGAAAATTAATGTGAGCATGTCGGAACTGTTTTACTGACATGCTCACATTAATTTTCTGGTGTAATGATTAACCAATGAGAGCTTGGTCAATCGGTCCCGTTATAACTTTCTTTGTTTAATGCATGCTGATATTTTGTACCCTGTCTGTTCTTTGTCTGTTGCATTTGAAGCTTTGAAAAAAATACATCACACAACACAAAGAAAGCATAATGAATCACGTAACAATTTATTAATTATTTTAAGTAAATGACGTAATAGAAAACGTATACACAATCATTAAATTATTGTAATGATCGTCGTAAAAATATTAGAAATTGCTACCAAGTGAAACATACTAACAAATAATCAAAATTCTCATTTTTATGCCATTGAACAACAGTTACATTTGCATGTGAATTTACTAACGCAATACGTATGCGTATGCGGTTGTATGCTGTGTTACTATTTTCTATAGGACATTGATTCTATAGCTAAGTTAACTTATATTAAATTGACGTTATTGAAAAAACATGGTTTATAAAGATATAACAAAGTTTATAAAACAAGTTTATAAAGATATGAAAGTATTTAAGTTAGTTTTAAATGAAATTTATATCTCTAATAGCTCATTTAAAAAGTGCATTCTCGCAGGTAGGTAAGTGAAATAGAGTATCGTGAAACTTTGTGAAGCTTTTATGTACTGTTTAAGGACTTATTTATTGAAATTTTAAGGTACCTTAAACGTTTTATCGAAGCTTCTGGGGGCCGTTACTTTGAATATCGTTGCTTCTACTGCTGCCTGGAGCAAACCACAGGATTTCTTCTTGCTGCTGGACCTGCTTTGGAGTTTACATCACCACATCACTGTGGGTTTTATATGTACACTTAGGTAAAATTTTGCTGATTAATTTAAGTTTTTCCCAATTTAAGCGTAAATTAAAATTTCTCTAAAGAAGACGCCGCGTTTCTACTTAAAAATCGTAACCACGTCAATAATTAAAACAGTGTTTTTGTGCACTTGTTTCCAGTCGCTACTAGATTTGTTACTGTTAATACAG